>SJYC01146680.1:0-31717 GCA_006408675.1 Madoqua kirkii | reverse complement strand
CCACACATGGCATGACAAACTCTGTCCTCTCTCTACTCTCCTCCCCTAATCTCTACTACACAATTGTCTCTCACTTGCATGTACTTAGTTAGGTGCTTGCCTATTTCCATATGCATGAAACTCTGCCAGATACACACACACATGCACACACATACACAACAATGTACCTGAGTGTTTGACAAGTACACTGTCCCCGTTTCCACATACTTTATAAGTATGTAAAGTTCTCATAGTGTACTTTGGCCCCAACCACCCTTGTTATCATCAGAATCAACCAGAAGCCCAGTTTTCTGTGCTATTAGAGAAAGTACAAAGTGGTCGACAGTTTCTGGAGTTGTACATATTCTGATTTAGCAATTCCCCTGCCAGGAATTTATTAAATAAATAGGCAAATATGTATGGAGAATACCCATCACAGCATTGTTCATCATAAAAAACAACTTAGATAATCATCGATAGGAAAATGATTAAATAAATCATGATAACCATAGGAATCCTACTGCACAAAGGAATCCTACAAAGAAATCAAATTTAATAAAGTAATTTCATATTAACTAGAATAGAAAGATCTTTCATGATATAAAAAGTTGAAAAAGTATTATTCACTTTTGTAATATATTCAAGAACATATTAAATACATTCCTAAAGTATGATGAACTTACTTAGGTGACCTTTTTCTATTTTTTACATTTCTTAAAGTTTCCACAATAACAATAGCTGTATCTTTTATAAGAAAGAAGTTATTTCTTAAAGAAAAATACCCATGGATTTCAGTAGCCATCATAATATGAACCAATAACATAAGTGATATAAACACAAACCTGGTAGAAGTGTAGCGCTTAATAATTCTATTCCTAGTTAATAGAATATAGTGCTGAGAACCTGGAAGGCCTAAACTCGTTGTCCACAATACTAGCTTCCAGTCTGAATTTCAAGTATTGAGCGTGACATAAATAAACAAAAAGTTCATCCAGAGAAGTGTTCCCAGGAGAGCAAAGGGCCAAGAAACCTGTCCTTGAGGAATGACTGATGAAACTGAGATGTTTATCCCTGACACCAGATTCCCTGGGGCCAGCAGGAGGGCTGGCATCAAATACAAAAAAGGCTAAGAAAGATCTGCATCATTCTATATAGCTTTGGAGAACCAGTGAGTGGAAGTATAAATAAATCAAGATTTTCATTTACAACAGAAGAAGGAACAGGAGAAAAGATGGAAAAAAAGGGAAGGAGAAAAAAAAACCAAAAAGAATCTTCTAACAATTCAAACTTTTTTAACTGAATAGGCCAAAGTGGTAAGTCAGATTATCATTGAAAATGTGCAAACAGTAGCTGAGGTCCAGCTGTCAGGAGTAGTGTAGCAGGGCTTCTTGTATTGGGGACAATCCCAAATGTTCTTTCCAACTCTAAGGTGCTACAAAATTCACTCACCCCCAATTTACTCCAATATATACTCTACAAAACAGAAGACAGGAAATAAATGGCTTACTGGGTTCAATAACCCAGAGAAATAAAGATAACTAATTCCCTTGAGTGCAGAATGACTCATTCAAAGCATTCACGTTTTTTCTGTAGAGTCTGAAGAAATTGTTATGAAAATGTTAAGTGCATAAGAAGTGAATGCCACTTAAAGTTAGAATTCTCTCATGTTTCCACACTGCAGTAATAACAGCCTCTTGTCCATGTTCCAGACCTAGGTCATCACAAAGAAAGTTGGCCTGAGGATTTGGGTAATGCATGGTCCTTCAGCCAGGGTGGCTCCTAGTTGTAATCCTTTCTTAAGAAGTTTTTCTCACACAAAAAGTTATCTCACTACTATAAATTTGCTTCATCTTTTGAAAATGAATGGAATATCAACTTATCTCTCATAAATATAAGGATGAATAACAATAATAAATTATTTAGCTAGAATATAGATGAACTATAGTGTGGGCTTCCCTGGAGGATCAGACAGTAAAAACCTGCCTGCAACACAGGCGACCCAGGTTCAATCCCTGGGTCAGGAAGATCCCCTGGAGAAGGGAATGGGGTTACCCACTCCAGATTTCTTGCCAGAATTCCATGGACAGAGAAGTCCATGGGATTGCAAAGAGTCAGACATGACTGAGCTAACTAACATTTTCACTTTTTATGATAAAGTGTATTTTGTTAGCACAAGAAAAACATAATAGAAAAGGAAATAATAAAATAATAATATAGGCTATTATAATGCTAATAGAATAGATACTATTCATAATATACAATAATGTAGTATATATTATATTCTATACAAGAATGTTAAAAAATAAGCCCATATAGAATCATGCATCAGACCTTATGATCATCTCTGTGTATGTGACTGTTACCTAACCGTGCCTCATAATAACACCATCTGCACATTACTAAGCATCCCTTAGAAGAGTGTGGTCCTTTGTCAGTAAGAGTTCCCCATGCCCCTTGAGTTCTCTTACACAAGGTGAACAAGTAGAGGGCAGTGGATCAAGGTCAGAGACCCATGATCCCATCAGACAGAAATACCAGACTGGAGAGAGAACCACCACCACGGCATATATGGTGATGCTTCTGGCTCTCTCCAGAGGAGTTCTCTACAAATAGTTGGTCCAGAAGATAGTCATACTCAAATGTCTTAATTTTATTGTTCAACTGAGCCAGAAATATGTCTTCACTGTAAAACAGAATGAGCCGTTTATGTATTTAGCATCCACTTCCTTGGGGCTTCTCCAGAGTTTCCAGGGATTTCAGTAAGTGAGTAAGTGCCTTTGAAGGAGTACTTATGATAATCAGTTAATCAACTAATCAACAAAATTTACGTTTTCACTTATTGATTAAGAAAATTTAGGGAGCACCTACTATATCCAGGCACCAGACATCAAGGTTATAATGATGAATGAGATGGTCAGTTCTCTCTCTCAAGGTTATAGTCTAATGGGAAAAATTACATCAAGTATCTATTATTTACTGTCGTATGCTGAAAACTATGGTTGTGTTAACTGGGGAAATACAGGAGGGAGGAAGAGAGAGAAGAAAGAAGGAAAAAAATTATATACCATGATATTATCTGTTCTCAACATTTTTCAACCTAGTTGGAAACACAGACATAAAATCAACAGAAGTGAAACACCATAGACTTTGGAATGAAAAGTTCAACTTCAAAGGGATCACACACACACACACACACACACACACACACACACACACACACGGTTTGAACTTTGGTATCACCTCAGTAATGTGTCAGCAGTTTTTCTTGTCACCGAGGGAATTTGAAAAAGTCCTAATTAATGAGTCTTCCTCTGAAATCGGAGTTAAAACGCTAAAAGGGCTCTCCATGCTGCCACAAGGCAATCTGTACACATTTGAGAAATTATTCTGTAAAGAAAAGCTTCAAGAACATCATTACATTTGGAGTATACCTGCTGGGGAGCCAATTGTTGGACATTATTAGATGAAACCTCAGCAGCTGAAGAGGTTTGTGTAATTACCATCTTCACATTTTGCCAAAATTCTACATTGTAAAATATTGTCATTTTCCATACAATCTTTGACCTGCTCTTTACGCCTTGGTCCATTTGCTTTCCTAGTGTAACAATGACTTAAGGTTGGTGACTGTGAAGCACAGAGTCAAGCTGTTCCATTAAAGATAAACAGAATCTCCTCCTCCTCCAATTCAAACTTCTTAAAAATGCAAAATACACAAATCTGAGGCATTATGACATACACATCATACATGAAGCACAGAAAACAGTATGGAAATAGGTGACCTCTTGAAGTCATTCTTTTTGCTAAAGCAATTTTTTTAGACTATAGAGTTATGCCTCTAATACCACAAAACCAAGGGTAACAAAATATGCCAATTCTTTATTATCTTAAAATGAACTAAATCAAATGAGAAGTGCTAGAAATACATTTTTGCAATTCTTCCCAGACAAATTCATCTCACTGGGCACAAATGCCAGCTCACACATGTAGTAACCCTGTGTGATCACAACTAAAACAGTAGTTGACATTTCTTTGGAGGGACTTAGTAAATATTTTTTAACTGAATGGATGATTTGAGTAAATGAATAAATAAATTAATGACCTCAAAGGGCCTCTAAATGAAAGGAGCTGGCTGCTAAGTCGCTTAAGTCATGTCCGACTCTGTGCGACCCCACAGACGGCAGCCCACCAGGCTCCCCCATCCCTGGGATTCTCCAGGCAAGAACACTGGAGTGGGTTGCCATTTCCTTCTCCAATGCATGAAAGTGAAAAGTGAAAGGGAAGTCACTCAGTCGTGTCCGACTCTTAGCGACCCCATGGACTGCAGCCTACCAGGCTCCTCCATCCATGGGATGTTCCAGGCAAGAGTACTGGAGTGGGGTGCCATTGAGGTTTCTTTTTAGAAGGCAGAGTGAGCAAGCAAGAGAGTACTATGGGACAAGGGTGAAGATGAAAACAAGAACCAATAACACAGCAGCCTGTGCACCATGGTAAAGAGGTAGACTGTATTCTTGGTAACACTGGGAAACTTCTGATAAGTTGTAGCAGTCCATTGACATGATATGTGCTTTAACTGACTACCACAGTTAGAATAGCAGAGAGTTAGCGCAGAATATAGAGAACAAAGTAGCAACTGAAGCAACTTGCACCCTGTTTCAAAGAAAGGTGAGGCAACTTGGGATAGGCCCACAAAAACTGATGGCTCAAAAGATCTGAAACTGGAGTACACCAAAGCCTTGTTTATACCTGGAGCATGTGGATCTAGCCAACTAGACAGTGCTACACAGAGAAAGTTTTCTTTCTTAACCTTCTGGGTAACAGCTGGTTTCCAAGAAGGAATGTCATTATTCTGGGGAATGTATTCAACTACAGGTCCTGCTTGGCTTGTAAACTTGTCATTTTGAGTCTGGTTCTATATTTGTTGCTGAAATAAATACAGGAGCAATAAATCTATGTGCTGAGATCCCAGAGTAGAAATAGGTTTCCTTTCATTTTCTCTGACTCACCATCCAATCAGCACCACTGACCTACTGCACTGATGGGAGGAAACACAAAGTGAAGATGATCAATTAGCACCATGCCCTTCACCAGCCTAAAGATGATAGTCCCGCCATCCTCCAATTCCTACCTCTTCCTGGACACACAATTTTTCTATCACAGAACACATTGTATATCTTATTTTTATAATCCAAAATAAAATTGGCTGGTTTCCATTCTATCAATTTGCAAAGTATATCTAATTCCACCTGCCTACCGAACATCTGTGCACCTTACATCTTTTCTCTCATTGTTCTGTTTTACTTTTATATAACTTCTTGACACACTTGGAAAAAAAAAACCCTACTCCACACAAAAAACAAAATCCTTCTGGGGAGTCATTCATTCAGTTATTCACATGCCGGCTTATTATTACCAGAATGGGAGAAATATAAAATATTATTAATAATTAAAAGAGACATAGAACTCAAATAGTATTGCTTCCTCCTTTTACAAATGGGTAGATGACCAAGGTCAGTGGTATCTGATAACCCAATCAGATCACAGAGAGGTGCTGTAACCCACAACTGCTAACTGGTAAAGCATTGGACAGTTTTCTTTACATGCCACTGGTTAGTAACGCTAAAGGAAGCATCACACTGGCTTTGTATTATAATCATTTGGGACTCTTTGTCATGTCAGCAGATTTTGCTTACTTCACTCACAACAGCACATCTTGGACAAAACAGTGCTTAGGGAATAGGTGCCACCTTCAGTGTGTTCCTGCCTTTGAAGTGGGCCTCAAAGCGTCTGCCTGCAATGCGGGAGACCTGGGTTCGATCCCTGGGTGGGGAAGATCCCCTAGAGAAGGAAATGGCAACCCACTCCAGTATTCTTGCCTGGAGAATCCCATGGATGGAGGAGCTTGGTGGGCTACAGTCCACGGGGTCACAAAGAGTCGGACACGACTGAGTGACTTCACTTTCATAATAACAAGATGGCTGCTCAGTAACAACTGATCACCTTGCAAGCATAACCGGGCCCCACAGAAGGCGGCCTGGCTCTCCCTCTGCATCTCTTCTTTCTTAGAATTACACTCAGCAGACCCCAATCACATCACATGGGCCACAGCTGGTTGCCTGAGTGCCTCTGGGCCAATCACTGGCAAGAAGCACGGGGAAGCCATGTCAGATTTGCAGACTCCCCACATCGGCATAATACTGTGTTAACAGCGTGTGGAAGCTTGTTTATACAGACACAGAAACAAAAATGCAAACTGCAAGGTTTTGTGCATATTACAACCTGGATTTATAAAAATTGACCAAAAAGAAAGGCTTGATTATACACTAATTAAAATAGCTTTGTTTGGCGGGATAGAGATTCTTTTTCCTTCTGTTGTCACTTTCTTCCTTAATCTGATAAACTTTAGCATCCCCACATGTAGCCCAGTTTTAACTAGACACAAAACTTGGATCTTTGATCTTGCCCTTCAGGACTGACTACCTGGGGATTTGAATGGCCCTTCCCAGGGCAAGTCTGTCCCAGAAGCAGCAGGAGGCAGGCTCCCTGGATGGCAACAACCAGCAGCAACTTTACTCTTCTCATCAATGTCCAATGAGAAAGAACTGAGGCTCACTGAGATAAGTGGGGACAGGTCACATCACACTATTTGTGGAAAGTGGAGAAGGATGGCGGGGTTAGGGAGAGGTCTCAGGCACCCTTGTGATTTCCCACAGTCTCCTCAGATGCTGACTTCCAAAGAGGCTGGTGACACTCTGTCGGATGACACAGGCACCTCACACACCGTGTGGTGTGATGTGATGAGAAGAGCAGGAACCTGCACCCTCACAGAGCAGGTCAAATAAGCAGCCCACGCCTGCTGGGATACACTCACTGCAGGAAAAGAAGCAAAGGAAAAGAGATGAAAGCCGTGAAACTTTACAATATTGGCTGCTGGATGATTTTCAAGAGTAGGAGCTGACACTGTTTGGTTTCTAAAACTTCCTTCTTATAAGTTGCAGCCAGGAAACTTGTAAATGAGAAGATGGTGCCATGTTATCAGGGAAGCTCAGTGTGGAAATTTTTTAAGGCTCATGGGTAGGGCTTACCCCAAGTAAACCGTCTCCAAAGACAGATGCATCATGGGCTTCTGAACAGCTCTGCCCATTTGTCATCCTTATTAAAGTCCCCCAACAGGCATAAAGGCCCGAGACTGAATTCACTAACTTCTTTACAGTAAACAAACATTGCTTTCTAAAGGTACAAAATGTTTGATATTGCATCTAATAAAATAATAAACTATAAGTATTAAATAATCACTATAGATGAAAATGAATTTTAAAAATATATATATTCTACTGACTGAATAATAAAACACCAATGTTTTTCACTAATTATATTAAATATATATATATTTAATAATATTAAATGCCAGAGAATACGTGAACCTGTAATTGATACTTTGGTGCCAGTAGTAGTGTAAATTAAAATTGCTTTTTTGGAGCACATTTCAGCATAAAAACAAAATGATCATTTTGTTGGAACAGGCAAACTCATTGCAGAAATATAATTCAAGAAATAACCCAAAATGTAGAAAAATCTGTATGCTCAAAGATGTTTGTCATGGACTATTGTGCCACTGTTATAAACTGCAGTGATGAAAACTATGTTGAACACAGAAAAAATATAATTCAACTCACACTTTAGTTTTGAAATACAGAGAAAATGCTTATTTTGTCTATAATTAATTTATATAATTAATTTTGTCATCACACTAAGCTCTCACTTTTTATTAAATGAGAAAAAAAATAGCTTTTATTATTCTGTCCAGATTGAGATTGTATCCAGTGTAATAATTTAATAATAACAATAATATTCCCTTTGGGTTTTATTCAGGCTTCCTTACCTCTTTTCTTTTTTCATGAGATGAGCTGTGCTATATGATGGGAGTGAGGGGAAAGAACGTCACCCCTAGCCTTGACAGGACCTTCCGTGACTGCTGCCTCACATCCTCTGATCTCTATACTGTCTCACTTGCATTCAAGGAGAATGCCTCTGGTGTAACATGTAGTCTGGTCTCTTGTTTCAGTGAATTAGGACTCCCCAGGTAATTTGGCCTCACCTTGGAACACACTATAGAAGAACTCGGAGCCTCAGCCAGGTCCCACCTGGCCCTTTGTCCCAGCATCCCTCCCAGCCTCTGCCTTAAGTGAGCCTGTGCATGCTGGCTCTTGTTTCAGCATCTATAGAGATGGCATAGGAATTACTCCCCCAAAACCTCAGCTCCCTGCCCTTTTCTTGAACATCTTACACAACTTCTTTCACTGGCCGTGACCAAAGGGAAAAAAGGCAATAATAACTCTCTTCTTTTGGCTCAGGATTACCCCCAAAGAATGAATCTCTGCTACTAAACTAGAAAAAATAAAGAACTCAGGAAACTCATATCTGACTGCTTTGTCCTCTCTTTCTTCCCTGCCCATACCTCCCGCAATCCACAGTCCCGAGCCCAGGAAGGTTTACCTTTTCCCTAAGACCTTCTTTCTTCTAATTCCCAAATTAAGTCTTAGAGCTGGGCAGAAAGGTCTCCAACCATACAGTTGGAGAACACTGTAAAGCTAAATCTTCCAAATTCAGTTGTCAATATGCTGGCAAGAGGGCGGTTGGCGGGAAGGGACAGTGGTGGACACAGAGAGAGCGAGGGGAGCTACAGAATGTAATAAATCTCTCAGTAAATCTCTCACTGTTCTTGACTTAGTGTATAATTTGATTTTGAATGTCAAGCCAAAATATGACCTTCATCTCTCAGTTAGAATCCTTTCTGCTTGCATAAAGAAAACCTAACTCAAATGTGCTTCAACAGTGAAGAAGCCAGAGGTTTCAGAGTTAACTGACTTAGTGCTCATCAACACCATCCTAGGTTCCTTTCATAACTCGGTTCTGCCATCCAAAGGTATAATGCTGGACAAGGATCATCTCTTCTGGTACTCTTTTAAGAGCAAGAAAAGACTCCCCATCCTCATATCTTATCATCTAAACCAAGGATCAACTATTAAGCCACAGACTGGGTCACCCACCTCTGAATCATGTCAGGGAAGAAAATATCCGGACAAGATCAGGGTTCTGTTAGCAAAGAAGACTGGTGAAACCGACATGGAGTAAGCAACCAACAAGCGCCTGACCTTCCCGCTTAGGGCTTGGCATTTATTCAGTAGCAACCTCAAACATTTTTGTGGCTAGAGAAGTTACACTCAACAAAAGTTGGGTACCCATTAAAACAAAAAAAGAGAGAGAAGGAGGTTGAATATTTTAAAATTACAATCCTTGTTGCATGTTTATAACAGAATATTTAATGACAAAACTAGTTGACTATAACTAAAACTGTTTAAAAATACATTTTAATATGAGAAATAAAATAGACGAAAGTAATAATAGTGATTACAGTTGAGGTCATGGGACTGTTGGTGCCTCTTCCCCTAATTTCTAAGTCTTCTATAATATGAACAAATGTTTCATATAATACTTTATTACAAGAATTCCAAACTCTACTTATATAAATTCTTTTAAAATTGTATCACCATTGTCCTCAAGCTTTCTTTATTTGAACATCCAAAATAATCTGTATAGTCTATCCATATTCATCTTATATTTGAGGCACAAATACTCTCCATGAACAGGATAATTAAACAAAATAGCCCTCTGTCATAAATGTGTGCTCACTGCATCAAAACCTGCCTTTAAATGTGCTCCTTCATTAAATTTGGAGCGGTTATTTCTACAATTTTTCCCACAACCAATATAAAAACTCTAATGAGCCTTATAATTTTTTCCTACTTTTTCAAGGCATTTTCTAATTTGAGCAATAGTGACACTGAACCTTTTAAGCCACCATTTTTGAGGTAATAGCCACCCCTAAAGCACCTTTAAAAGGGAACTCTTAAATCTGCTCTCTCTTTATCTCCTGATTTCCCCAAGCTAGCCTGGCTTCCAGGGTAGTTAATATTTTCCCTGAAATATTTAGGGGGTTTCACCATGATGCCAACTCCCATTCATGCAGAAGCTAATCGTGAATGTAATGTGTTCTCCTGCTTTGCAGCTGCCCTGCCCTCCGTTCTGCTGGGCTTCCCCACTAACTGCTGCTATTGGCAGGCTTCCCCCTATTGGCTCCCCCCTAACATCTGCATCATTGACTCAATGGACATGAGTCTAAGCAACTCCGGGAGATAGGGAAGCCTAGTGTGCCGCAGTCCATGAGGTCGCACGCAGCAAACATGACTTAGCAACTGAACAATGAACACCACCACCACATATCTGTAAATCAGCCTGTAATTTGCCTTCTATCTTATCCAAACTATATAATTTATGGGAATAAAAGTTAGTGAACTGAATAGTGACTACTGAACCTTCATTCAAATCTTCTCCACAGTTTCAAAATTGAAAAGCCTTGGAAGAGGAGGAGAAGGGGACCACAAAGGATGAGGTGGTGGGATGGCATCACCGACTCAATGGACATGAGTTAGAGCAAGCTTCGGGAGTTGGTGAAGGACAGGGAAGGCTGGCGTGCTGCAGTCCATGGGGTCGCAAAGAGTCAGACACAACTGAGCAATTGAACTGAACTGAAATGGGAGAGGTGATATAGTTGCTTTCTCTCTACACAGCACTTGCTAATCTTCATCATAAACTTAAATCTCTTTCTAATTCTATTTTTTCTCCTCCTTCCAATTAATCCTCTAGCCTATATTTAACCAGGGTTCTGCGAAGAAATAGAACCAGTAGGGTGCATATGAGTATATGTGTATAGGTGTGTGTAGCTTACCACAAGGAATTGGCTCACAAGATTATGGAAGCTGACAAGTCCCAAGACCTGCAGGCACCAAGCCAGAGACACCCTGGTGTATTCCAGTCTGAAAGCCAGGAGGCTTGAGACCTAAAAAGAACCCACGTTTTGTTAGAGTCTAAAGGCATGAAAGAACTTGTATCCCAGCTCCAGCCTGTCAGGCAGAAAGAGTTCCCTCCTACTAAGGGAAAGTCTGCCTTTTTATTCTATTTGGACCTTTGACTAATTGGGTAAGGCAATCCCCTGCAGAAAGGAATGGCAGCCCACTCCAGTATTCTTGCCTGGAGAATCCCATGGACAGAGGAGCCTCGCAGGCTACAGTCCATGGGGCCCAAAGAGTCAGACACGACTAACAACCACCTAAAGAGGGCAATGTGCTTTACTCAGTTTACTGATTCAAATGTTAATCTGGTAGCTAACAAACAAATGAAAAGATGCTCAACATCACTCATTATCAGAGAAATGCAAATCAAAATCACAATGAAGTACCATCTCACACTGGTCAGAATGACTGCTATCAAAAAGTCTACATACAGTAAATGCTGGAGAGGGTGCAAAGAAAAGGGAACCCTCTTACACTGTTGGTGGGAATGCAAACTAGTACAGCCACTATGGAGAACAGTGTGGAGATTCCTTAAAAAACTGGAAATAGAACTGCCATACAACCCAGCAATCCCACTGCTGGGCAAACACACCAAGGAAACCAGAATGGAAAGAGACATGTGTTCCCCAATGTTCATTGCAGCACTGTTTACAACACTAGGACATGGAAGCAACCTAGATGTCCATCAGCAGACGAATGGGGATAAGAAAGCCGTGGTACATATACACAATGGAGTATTATGCAGCTATTTAAAAGAATGCATTTGATTCAGTTCTAATAAGGTGGATGAAACTGGAGCCTATTATACAGAGTGAAGTCAGAAAGAAAAATACCAATACAGTATATTAACACATATATATGGAATTTAGAAAGATGGTAACAATGACCCTATATGCGAGATAGCAAAAGAGACACAGAGATAAAGAACAGACTTTTGGACTTCATGAGAGAAGGCGAGGGTGGGATGATTTGAGAGAACAGCATGGAAACATGTATATTACCATATGTGAAATAGATAGCCAGTCCATGTTTGATGTATGAGACAGGGCGCTCAGGGCTGGTGCACTGGGATGACCCTGACAGATGAGATGGGGAGGGAGATGAGAGAGGGGTTCGGGATGGGGGACACACGTACACCCATGGCTGATTCATGTCAGTGTATGGCAAAAACCACTATAATAATGTAAAGTAATTAACCTCTGATTAAAATAATTTTTTTAAATGTTAATCTGGAACCCTGTGGCCTAGTCAAGCTGGCACATAACCATCACATAGGCCAAGCCTGATTTTTTAAATAACTCTTTTGGTTTACTTCCTCTTCATCAAACTTTTTTTTTAATTGCTTGCTTATTGCTTTCCATTTCTCTTCAACCACTTTGCCCCACTGCTTCTTTTTTTCCATTTAGATATCACCACTATAAGTTTCTTCTTCTGCAGATACTTAATGGAGCACTGTCAATATAAAACATCGAAGATCTCAAGTTATTTTAGTTTTTTAAACAATAAGAGCTATTATTGTTAATACTACAGAGAAGTGAATGTAACAGCATCTTTACAACTTTTTTGCTTTTTAGACAAAAAAAGATGTTCATGTTAACTGAATATCATCAGCAATGTGTTCAAAGGATTGAAAGCCTACTCTCTGTGAGAAAGGAATACACAAAAATATGTGCAATTCCTCACAAGTGAGATCTTTACAAAAACTGGGGAAAGAAACATTCTTTGAAACATTCTTTTAATCTCATAATGTTTACTTCACCATCTGTACAGATAAGAAATTTCCCTTTATTGTTCATGAATGTTGTGAACATACACTGATTTGTGCAATACTGGAAAATACAAACACAAAACATTATATGCTACTTCTTGTGGAATGGAAGAAATACTGAACCAAATTTAAAATCCTAAAAGGGACACTGACCACATCAAACGCAGGAGATTGTTTGTAAAACTGGCGCAATCGTTCCCTTCCCTTCCCTGTCTTTGCCTTTGGTGATCACATCTCATGCCGACTGTGCGCTTGGCCACTTGACTTGCTTTGACCGAGAGGATAATAGCGAACATGATACAAGCAGGAACTCAAAAACCTGCCTTTTTCTGGCAAGAACTTGCAAGTTCAGGAACTTGCCTTTCCCTGCTACTTTTAGTGAATCGCAACTACCACAATATAAAAAATGAAAGACACTCAGCCAAGTCAGTTCCATCACCCCAGAGACACCTGGGCAACTGGAAGACATGTGAGAGAGACCATCTCATGCCTCCCAGCCAAGCCAAGTCTACCCAAATCAGAACACCACCCAGCTTACTCACAGGGTGTGAGAAATATCACTATTTCTTATTTAAGCCATTAGGTTTGAAGGTGATTTGTTACAAAGCAAAATCTGAGACACTAGCATAACAGAGTATACTAGTAAAACTAGTAAAACAGGCAGCATTGGTTTTAAGACCAGGTAGACAGCAGGACCTGGAAAAGAAGCAGGTATAATTTCAGACAATGCTGAAAAATGGCAAGCTAATTGTCAGCAGAGGCTAACAAAGCAATGAAGAGCCTGCTCCAGCAGGCTGGAAAATGATACCCGTGTTAGGTGATAAAGAAACAATTGGCAAAACTATCACTTATGGTAACTTAGAAGATAGAAAATGAGCATAGTGAAACTGTGGACCTTGGCAAGATGATTTCCTAGCAGAATGCTGGAAGTGTCCACTGGCTCCATCTAGCTGATTCTGAGAAAGTATAGGAAGAGAGATGGGCTAGAGGAAGAACTGCTCAGTTTGCAAGCAGAATTAGAAGCTACAGAGAGGAGCCAGAACTTGCTGGATTGGATGATAACATTGTTTAACATTTCAGTTTCTATAGGTGGTAAAGGATTCTCAAAATAAGAAACAATCTCAGAACAAAGATCAAATCAAGGTGACCTTGAACACCTATTTGTTAATACCTTTGAAATATTTGAGACAGCAACCGGTAGGCTTCCTCACTGTACAAAGTGCTAGGCTCCCTCAGCTGTTACAAAGTGCTTTCATTCAAGTTATTGTCTCACGGAAGGGGCATACAGCTCCCATAGAAGAGACAGACCTAGCTCTGAATCGCAGGTGAGACTTTTATTGCATGGAGTAGACCTGAATCAGTCTTACAGAAACCCACAGACATTTTAGGAGAGTTGTTTTGATGCAAGTAATGTAGCTTTGTCACACTGTTCATGAGGTTCTCGTGGCAAGAACATTGGAGTGGTTTGCCATTCCCTCCTGCAGTGGAGGGTGGAGGATGGTAACTGCAGGCTGAGCACAAGATTCCTGGAGCACTGCCCAGTTACCTCACCACCAACCAATCAGAAGAAAGAATGCAGTGCATGCAGTGGAAGATAACAAAGACTGCCTCTCTCTCAAATGATTTTCCCCTGAAAAACTTTATCGTCAGTTTGGAGCTGGTGTTTGGATACAAATCAGCCGTCTCCCTCAGGCTGCCAGCCTCCTGAATAAAGCAATCTTTCTTCTCCAACCAACACTAGCCTTTTGTACTGGTTTTTGAGCTGTGAGCAGCAGAACCGTGACTTCACTAATATAACTATCATTACCCCCAGCCTTTGACCCTACCCCAAGTTCCCCCATTTCACGTATATTCAGACACTCAAATTTTGACTTCCTGTGGGACTTGAGCTAATCTTACTCTGCGTATGAATTCAGTTCAGCCAATCAAACACCTGCTTTGTGAAATGCTCTAGTCCCTCTGCAGGATGATCAAGTAGAAGTTTCCACTCTCCAACAGCTTAAAGAGGAAGCCATGCATAGAAGCTGCAAAGATAGTGGCAAGAATCCCTCCCATCTCTGGAGGTATGCCTCCTTTGGAATGAGACTGTGTACTTCATCTCATCAGTGTTGTTTAGCTGCTAAGTCACGCCCAAATCTTTGCCAAGTCCACAAGATTCCTCTGTCCATGGGACTTCCCAGGCAAGAATACTGGAGTGGGCTACCATTTCCTTCTCCAGGGGATCTTCCTGACCCAGGAATCAAACCCACATCTCCTGCACTGGGAAGTGGATTCTTTACCGCCAAGCCACCAAGGAAGCCCCTTCTCATCAAGCGTTGTTGTTCAGTTGCTAAGTCATGTCCAGCTCTTTGTGACCCTATGGACTGCAGCATACCAGGCTTTTCTGTCCATCACAATCTCTCTGAGTTTGCTCAAACTCATGTCCATTGAGTTGGTGAGGCCACATAACCATCTCATCCTGTCGTCCCCTTCTCCTCCTGCCCTCAGTCTTTTCCAGCATCAGAGTCTTTTCCAATGAGTCAGCTCTTTGCATCAGGTGGCCAAAGTATTGGAGTTTCAGCTTCAACATCAGTCCTTCCAATGAATATTCAGGACTGATTTCCTTTAGGATTAACTGGTTTGATCTCCTTGCAGTCCAAAGGACTTTCAAGAGTCTTCTCCAACACCGCAGTTCAAAAGCATCAATTCTTTGGTGCTCAGTTTTCTTTATAGTCCCACTCTCACATCCATACATGACTACTGGAAAAATGATAGCTTTAACTATACACACCTTTGTCAGAAAAGTGATATGTCTGTTTTTTAATATACTGCCTAGGTTTGACATAGCTATTCTTCCAAGTAGCAAGTGTCTTTTAATTTCAGTCACCATCTGCATTGATTTTGGAGCCCAATAAAATGAAATCTGACACTGTTTCCACATTTTTTCCCCATCTATTTGCCATGAAGTGAGGGGGCCAGATACCATGATCTTAGTTTTTTGAATGTTGAGTTTTAAGCCAGCTTTTCACTCTCCTCTTTCACTTTCATCAAGAGGCGCTTTAGCTCCTCTTCACTTTCTGCCATTAAAGTGGTATCCTATATATCTGAGGTTGTTAATATTTCTCCCAGCAATCTTGATTTCAGCTTCTGATTCATCCAGCCCAGCATTTTGCATGATATACTCTGCATAGAAGCTAAATAAGCAGGGTGACAATACACAGCCTTGATGCACTCCTTTCCCAATGTGGAACCTGTCTGTTGTTCTATGTCTGGTTCTAACTATTGCTTCTTGACCTGCATACAGACTTCGCAAGAGGCAGGTATGGTGGTCTGGTATCCCCATCTCTTTAAGAATATTATACAGCTTGTGATCCACACAGTCAAAGGCCTTAGCAGGAGCAGGTTCGGGGACGTTTAGGAGCAGTTTATTGCTCTGATCGATAGATGAGGCCTATTATTCCACTCCTTAAGTTATGGCTGACTCTCACTGACTTTCACCAATAGAATGCGACAGAATGGCATCATGTGATGTCTGAGCCACACCGTGAAAAGGCCTTGCAGACTGAGGTCTCGCTCTCTCTGGAAGCCAATGCCACCATGTGAGGAGGCTCACTCTGGCCTGCTGGCCTGCTCACAGATAGGTCCACAGGCAGCAGAGAGAAGCCAGCCCAACTTTAGACCTCCAGATATCTACAGAGATATGTGTGACGCCCAGAGAGACCAGCAGCAGAGCCTCTCATCTAACGCCAGCCCAAATCACTGACAACAGAATCATGAGCAAATAAAATGATTATTGTTTTTAAACCACTAACCCTGGGTGATTTGCTGTACAGCAAAAGGTAACTTACAGAAAAACATAGAGAAGGAAGAGATTAATTCTACTGTGAGACCATTACTCATGCTTTCTACAGATAAGTGCATGTTTTTAACAGGTGTTTATTTACCCAAATGAGTATCTGACTGACACGATTTCAGGCTGAATTACAAAACAAAATAACAGGGCTGGAGGATCAGCATTAGCTAGAACAGTCCTACCTAGGAGCTATCCTGGGCTGGGGAAGGAGTGTTCACTTCCTCTAAACTGCTCCTGATTTTTACAGCTTCTTCCCCATCTCATTACCAATTCTAGATTCACTATCTTCAAGCACTGGTGTATTGACGATGATGTCCACATCAGTGACAATCAAGCAAGAAACGACAGAACTAGAGTGGAGACTTCCCATGTATAAGAATATCCATTTGATATATATAGAAGATATATATAGATATTGCATCCATCCGGCAATAATTTCCAAATAAAGCTTTAGCTGTTCTCTGATAAAACTTTATTTTTTATCTCAAGCACACAAAGGGAGAAGGAAATGGCAACCCACTCCAGTATTCTTGCCTGGAGAATCCCAGGGATAGAGGAGCCTGGTGGGCTGCTGTCTGTGGGGTTGCACAGAGTCAGACATGACTGAAGCAACTTAGCAGCAGTAGCAAGCACACAAAAGGGAGAGTACTTGCCATGTCCCTCAAACAAATATGAAATGAGTACTTAAAAATTCAAAAAGCGAGAAAAATTCATTATAATGTATTCTTATACTCAGGTTTCAAACAATAAGCCCATTCTCCCCAGAAGTGAGAGAAGACCTACCATTAGTGATAATTAACACTAGAAATAGTCCATGGAGATTGTGCAGGGTAAGACAAAAGCCCAAAATAGGTGCCATTTCCCCAAATCTAGGGCAGAACCAACACCACTTAATAGCTATAATTAATTATACCTGTGCCTCCCAGGAAGTGCTAAACAGGACCTAGAGACCATAGATCTGAGATGAGCCACCTATACCTTTCCTAAAGCAAGAAAGGATGGTATACCATGAATAAATTCTGGGCAAAGGAAAAATAAATTACTAGCTATGGTCTATGGGGGGAAGCAACATAGGTTCAAATCTACCTAAGAGAAACATTTCAGACTTCCATATTTACGATCACAACCTGAGTCCATAGATTGGCTAGATCCCATTGACAGGACCAAGGAAATCTGAAAAGTAAGACCTCTGCAACAAAAACAGGGATACAGAGAAGAGTGCCAAAACAGAGATAAAACAGAACTCTGAAATATGCAGCAGAATATGACCAGATTGAAACTGAAGTCCATCAGTGCAGAAGAGCCAACACTTTACACAGGCAAAGAAGGCTCCCCTGAGAAGCCAGTCTCTTCAGAAAACCTTAACAGGGGTTTAGGAATCAATCAGAACCCACAACAACTGGTTGAGTTCTCTAACAAAACATTCCCTTCTTCTCTCTTTCGTCTCCCTTTTGCCTTCTCTGACTGCTGTTCTCATTTGCTCATTTTTTAATTCAACAAATATTGTTGAGAACCTCTTCTAAGCCAGGCACTGTCATAAGCACTAAAGATCCAGTGATGGAAAAGGAAGACAAAGTTCAAGTCCCCTGGAGCAAATATGCTAAAGGGAGACATACAGTAAAAGTATCAGAAAATAGTAAAGAATGATAAATGCTCAAAAAATAGAAGAGTGATATGGCAGATTTTCTGAGATATCCTTAGACTGACTGCTCGGGGAAAATGTCCCTGAGAAAGTTATCTTTAAGCTATCAAGGAGACAGCTATGCAGAAGACAGGGAGAATAGCAATCCAGGCAGAGGAAACAGATGGCTCAAAGACCCTGCGGCACAAACAGAACATTCACTGTCTCAGCTTAGACATCACTTCCTCCAGTGCCCACACACACAAGGGCAGATTCTATGTATCCTCAAAGCATCCTGCTCTCCCTTACTACAGTATTATTGTACTCTATTAATGCTGCCAACTTGCCCATGGCCTCTTCTAGAGCTACTCCCTAATGGTAGTAACCATTCTGTACCTCAGCACCCAGCAATGTCTAGACATGGAAGATACCTAATTAATATATTTAGTGAACTAATCAACCAGTGTCTCATTCCAAGCCCAGTCCTCTTTCCACTGTAACATCAGAAAACTGTTTTCCTTTTCCTTTTTTATGTGTTTACTTCTTCCATCTTAGATTTCCAGCCGTTCATATCTGGATAATAATTAAATCTTTGTTCTCTGTATAAAGCTCTCATATTTTGTTGAGAACAATGGAGCAATGGAGAGATGGATGTTACCCAGTCTACTTCCACTTTTAAATTATCAAAAATAATCTCCCTAGTTTTCATAATTTTCCTCTATCATCACTTCTGTAAACAGCAACCAAAAATACCTCTGTATACTTGTTTCTACCAACTCAATGATCTCTTTCCCAAATAACTTAAAAATTCAAAAAGCGAGAAAAATTCATTATAATGTATTCTTATACTCAGGTTTCAAACAATAAGCCCATTCTCCCCAGAAGTGAGAGAAGACCTACCATTAGTGATAATTAACACTAGAAATAGTCCATGGAGATTGTGCAGGGTAAGACAAAAGCCCAAAATAGGTGCCATTTCCCCAAATCTAGGGCAGAACCAACACCACTTAATAGCTATAATTAATTATACCTGTGCCTCCCAGGAAGTGCTAAACAGGACCTAGAGACCATAGATCTGAGATGAGCCACCTATACCTTTCCTAAAGAAGAAAGGATGGTATACCATGAATAAATTCTGGGCAAAGGAAAAATAAATTACTAGCTATGGTCTATGGGGGGAAGCAACATAGGTTCAAATCTACCTAAGAGAAACATTTCAGACTTCCATATTTACGATCACAACCTGAGTCCATAGATTGGCTAGATCCCATTGACAGGACCAAGGAAATCTGAAAAGTAAGACCTCTGCAACAAAAACAGGGATACAGAGAAGAGTGCCAAAACAGAGATAAAACAGAACTCTGAAATATGCAGCAGAATATGACCAGATTGAAACTGAAGTCCATCAGTGCAGAAGAGCCAACACTTTACACAGGCAAAGAAGGCTCCCCTGAGAAGCCAGTCTCTTCAGAAAACCTTAACAGGGGTTTAGGAATCAATCAGAACCCACAACAACTGGTTGAGTTCTCTAACAAAACATTCCCTTCTTCTCTCTTTCGTCTCCCTTTTGCCTTCTCTGACTGCTGTTCTCATTTGCTCATTTTTTAATTCAACAAATATTGTTGAGAACCTCTTCTAAGCCAGGCACTGTCATAAGCACTAAAGATCCAGTGATGGAAAAGGAAGACAAAGTTCAAGTCCCCTGGAGCAAATATGCTAAAGGGAGACATACAGTAAAAGTATCAGAAAATAGTAAAGAATGATAAATGCTCAAAAAATAGAAGAGTGATATGGCAGATTTTCTGAGATATCCTTAGACTGACTGCTCGGGGAAAATGTCCCTGAGAAAGTTATCTTTAAGCTATCAAGGAGACAGCTATGCAGAAGACAGGGAGAATAGCAATCCAGGCAGAGGAAACAGATGGCTCAAAGACCCTGCGGCACAAACAGAACATTCACTGTCTCAGCTTAGACATCACTTCCTCCAGTGCCCACACACACAAGGGCAGATTCTATGTATCCTCAAAGCATCCTGCTCTCCCTTACTACAGTATTATTGTACTCTATTAATGCTGCCAACTTGCCCATGGCCTCTTCTAGAGCTACTCCCTAATGGTAGTAACCATTCTGTACCTCAGCACCCAGCAATGTCTAGACATGGAAGATACCTAATTAATATATTTAGTGAACTAATCAACCAGTGTCTCATTCCAAGCCCAGTCCTCTTTCCACTGTAACATCAGAAAACTGTTTTCCTTTTCCTTTTTTATGTGTTTACTTCTTCCATCTTAGATTTCCAGCCGTTCATATCTGGATAATAATTAAATCTTTGTTCTCTGTATAAAGCTCTCATATTTTGTTGAGAACAATGGAGCAATGGAGAGATGGATGTTACCCAGTCTACTTCCACTTTTAAATTATCAAAAATAATCTCCCTAGTTTTCATAATTTTCCTCTATCATCACTTCTGTAAACAGCAACCAAAAATACCTCTGTATACTTGTTTCTACCAACTCAATGATCTCTTTCCCAAATGCCTCCTGTTTTTCCCCTTCTTTTGATAAAGCCCAATTTCTGATTTTATTATTATGATTAGTCTGATTTTTAAATCCCCAATCACTTTCCTCAGATAATCACACCTTTATCATTCCACTCTGCTAGCAACTGTCTATATGTTGACTTTACCCTTGGTACACGAAATTCAAACTCATTCACTCTGTAGTACCCAGACCAAGTATTGCCACATTCAAACATAGCAGCCAGAGAGTGCTCCCAGGTGCCTGCTGTAATAAACACTGCAATCAAGTCATTTGATTTTACTTTCCCAGGTTCCTAAGCTCGTAACTCTTTTCTGCATATATAAGAGTTTAATAAAAGAGGGAAATTTGCAATGCCTGCAGCACAGACATTCAGAAATGAGAAAGGGCAGCTGTCACTCATAATCTTAGCACTTGCACTGTCCTCTGTGTTCCCATGGACCTCCATACATGTGATTCTATTCAACTTTCACAGCACAGTGCGGTGCTTCTAAATGGTACTACTTAGAATCCCTACCAAAAATAAACTATGAAGGCCAGCAAAGTTAAAAGAAGAATGACCAAATACAGTTAGTATTTGGTAGCATTTATTCATTTACTCAAGATTCACTGAAAGTGAAAAGTGAAAGTTAATCACACAGTCGTGTCTGACTCTTTGCGATCCCATGAACTGTAGCCCACCAGGCTTCTCTGTTCGTGTAATTCTCCAGGCAAGAGTACTGGAGTGGGTTGCCATCTTCTTCTCCAGGGGAATCTTCCTGACTCAGGGATGGAACCCAGGTCTCCTGCATTGCAGGCAGATTCTTTACCAACTAAGCTACTGGGGAAGACCCAACATTCAGTAGTACATACTATCTGCCAGGCCCTAGTCTAAGTGTTGGTGATAATAGCAATGATCAAGACAAATAGTATCCCCGCTCTCATGAAACACATTCTAGTGGAGAAAGATTATTAAAAAGTAGTCAATTGATAAGATATTTTCACAAAATTCTAAGTGTTGGTTGAAATATATATCCTGATAGAGTATCTGAACAGGACTAAGAGAAGTGCTCCGACTTGAGACGGATGGTCAGAGACAACCTCCTTGAGAAGGTGAGCTGCAGTCTATCTGTAGGAAGAAGCAGCAGCCACATGACGATACAGGGGAACAAAAAAAGAGTTTCAGACATGGTGAGAACAAGTATATAGCCCTGGCTGGCAAGTGGTAGAGTTTAGTGTTTGAGTGATAAAGATAAAAAACTGGTTCAGAGGTCAAAGAATTTGAGAGTCAACATCTCTGTAATTCTGTAGGTCTTTTCTTCATTGTCAGAAAATAGCTGCAGTGGTTCCAGATACTGTGTCTTCAATCATGGCAAAAAGAACGGGGAAGGACCAGCGTGTTAGGTTTATTACCTCCTTTCAACAAGAAATGACTACAGAAAACTTTCTCAGAAACACTCTAGCAAAATTCAATTTGGTATTATTGGCCTGAGTGGCTCATAAACATCCCCCAACCATGCATCTAGCAGGGAAGTGGGCTGGGAAAGTAAGGATTTTCACAATTGCCTTGGATTAGTCTTATTACATCACCTGGGATATTGACATCATGCCAAAAAAAAAAAAAATCAAAATTCTGTTGCTAAGAAGGAAAGGAAATGACTATTGCTGCTGCTTCTAAGTCACTTCAGTCGTGACTGACTCTGTGTGACCCCATAGATGGCAGCCCACCAGGCTCCCCCAGCCCTGGGATGGGTTGCCATTTCCTCTCCAATGCATGAAAGTGAAAAGTAAAAGTGAAGTCGTTCAGTGGTGTCCAACTCTTTTCGACCCCATGGACTGCAGCCTACCAGGCTCCTCCGTCCATGAGATTTTCTAGGCAAGAGTACTGGAGTGGGGTGCCATCGCCTTCTCCAATGACTATTGGGTGGGCCATAATAGTGACCGTCATGTTAAAGGAGAGACGTAAAGATGAGGTCAGAGAAACTAGGAAGGACCAGATCATATTGGGCCTTGTAAACAATGGCAAAAATCTTTAGATTTTTTTCTAAATGCAATGTAAACCATTAAATGTCTAAGTTGAAATGTGACCTGGCCTTATTTACATCTTAAAGAGATCACTGTGTTGCCACATGAAAAATTAATTGTAGAAAATAAGAGTGCAAACAAAGACTTAAAAGACACTTGCAGTAAAACAGGCAAGAGACTACAGTAGCTTGACTAAGATAACAGCATTAAGATGCAGAGGTGAACAGACTCAAAACAAATATTTTGGAGTTATTGTTGGGAGGACTTATTGGCATATTAGGTGGAGGTTGAGACAGGAAAGAAAACAAGAGTTATGATCTGAACCTCATAGATGCACTATTTTAGCATTTAAAGAAAAAGACTCTGAAAGACAGTCTTGGATAGAAAAACCACGAGGGCCATGCTTTATATATAAGCCTCTGATGTCTGTCAGACTTGTGAGTAGCAATCTCAGATCACACCGTAGTGAATGCTATGTTGTGTCCTGGTTCTCTCATCAAGATCAAGACACCTATTCCCCCTTCTGCCAGGAATGATGGCGGCTCATAGCTCATAGCTGAGTTCCTCCACAGACACTACCCTTGGCCCTAAAAAACTGTCCCATCTGAGGTTATTCCCTCTCCTTGAGGACGGTCCACACCCAATGATTGTTTGCTAGGGCCTGGCTCCCCTGCCTCGGGTTGGACTTACTTTGAAGCATCATCCCCAAAACAAAGTCCCTCATGGAATCAGTGGAGGCCTTTGCTGTGACTCTGTTGCAGCTCACCTTCTCTCTCTGCCAACCCTGCCTGCTTTACTTCCTCACAGGAACTGTTCCCAAGACCACTCCCCAGTGAACTTCCTGCATGTGAATCCTGTCTCACAATCTGTTCCCCAAGACACCCAACCTAAGATACGCGATGCCAGGAGCAACTGAGAAAGCAGAAACTAACATGGGATTTTGAAGCTTGTCTACCTGCTGACTGACTGGCAATAAAGACCCCATCACTGGTGGAAGATGCAGAACTGAAGCCCCTGGCATTTGGCAGGAGTGCAACTGTTAAAATCTTCACTGGTGGTGAACCAGAATGGGATGCTATCAGGAGAGAAAGCACGGACAGGTGCAGAAGTAGTCGCTGTAAAGGCAGTGGAATCAGATGGCTACTGCTGAGTTTTATCAATATATTGGAGAAAGACAAGGAAAAGCTAGGGTAATTAATCAATAATTGAAGGTGAATTATGAAAAGGAAAGGTTCTAGCTGGTAATATATAAAAACATTTTTATCTCCTGCAGCCAAAAGATACAAAAAGCGAAGAATTAGGACTTAGTTATAAGCATAGTGCAGCTAAAGAGAAGGTTGAGTTCTCTCCAGTGCCAAGCTCAGAACTCTGGGTAGGAAGATTCCTGAGAACTGAGATGTAGGCATAAAACTCCAGATTCCCCTACATAAGTGTCCCATTCCCCAGTGCTGAAGGCTAGAACTTGCCCCTTGCAATTAATACAGAGGCCTCTACATTGCAAGACAATATGAGCACCCCCTTTACGATCTTCCTCCAGCATTTCCCTCCATAGTTGGTAACTAAGACCAGTAATCAAGACCAAGTCAAAATATAACCCACCCAGAAAGTACTGGGTCTGTTAGAAGGACAGGCATCATACCCTGAAGGAAATACAAGGCCTAGTCAATGTTTACCAGCATGAGCCAGGAGCATATGTATGGGGCACGTATAAGTGATATTGTATGCTACTTGTCTTCCTCTGGCTGACTTATTTCTCTTATGATAATCTCTAGGCTCATTCATTTTGCTGAAAATTGCATTTTTTCATTCTTCTTTATGACTAAGTAATATTCCATTGTATGTCTATAAATCACATCTTCTTTTATATACCACATCTCTTTATCTATGCATCTGCCAATTGATATTAAGTTGTTTCCATGTCATGGTTTATAAATAGTGCTGCTATGAACACTAATGTATATGTATCTTTTCAAATTAGAATTTTCATCTTTTCCAGATATATGCTCATGAGTGGGATTACATGGTAGTTCTAGTTTTATTTTTTTAAGGAATCTCCACACTGTTCTTCACTGTGGCTTCACCAATTTACATTCCCACTACAATGTAGGAGTACTCCCTTTTCTCCATGCCCTCTCCAGCATTAACTATTTGTAGAATTTGGGGGATGGCTATTCTGACTGGTATGAAACAACACGTCATTATACCTTTGATTTGCATTTCTCTATTAATTATATATTAGCTAAATTTTTAAGTAAAAAATAAAGCTCTTTTAGATCAGTGGTTGCCAGAGGAGGGGAAGGAGGTGGTGGTGAAAGGATGAAAGAGGTCAAACAGCACAAACTTTCAGCTATAAAATAAATAAGTGCTAGAGATGTAACGCATAGCATGGTATATAGTTAATAATACTATCTTTCATATTTTAAAGGCATTAAGAGTATATCTCAAAAGTTCTCATCACAAGAAAAATAAATTCTGTAACTATGTTTGGTGATAGATGTTAAGTTACTGTGGTGATCACTTCACAATATATACAAATATTGAACCATTTGCCATACACCTGAAACTAGTAAAATGTTGTCTGTCAATTACACTTGAATTCTTTTTAATGAAGTTGCTTTAACTTTGAAAAAAATTTAAGACCACTATGTACATAAGAGCCTCTTAATTCTAAATATGTGTATTTAAATTGTTTTTCCATTTCCATGAATATATTTGGATACAAACATCCTGGGAAGTTATACATAGACATAAATTAACACGTCCCTGATGGTTGAGATATTTGAAAAGTCATCCTTGGTGCTTTTTCCTCCCTCTCCAGTTTTTTCACATATCCCTCTGCCATCAAGCTCAGGTTGAAGACATTTACCACTCAGCCTCACATTATCTTTCCCTTAAAACCTCAGGTTGTAACTTCTCTCTTTCTCTGGCTTGCCCCCTTCAAGTCTCTTCCCCACAAAGATCTTCTTAGATCATCTCACCTGCCTTCCTTTTCGACTTCACCTTCAACACTCTCTACACACTAACCTGCTTATGGCTCCACACTGCAAAACAGATTATTTCTCCCAAATTTCTACAGGGAGTTTATTTATTTATCAGTTTGTGTTCTAAATAAAATGAGGGTTGGTATTTGTTTCTTCACACATAAGCAAAAAAAGAAAAACAAGCAGGGGCGATAAGGGCAATACTGGTGAGGAAGAAGGAAGAAAGAGGGGGTCAGAGGATGTTGGTTAGAGGGAGAATGAGGAATTCCCTAGCAGTCAGCGGTTAGGACTCAGCTCTTTCACTGCCTTGGCCCATTTCCATCCCTAGTTTGGGAACTAAAATTCTGAAAACCATGAGGAGTGCCCAAAAAAAAGAGTGAGAATGGATAAGAATAGTCCCTGCCCTGAGAATTTTGCAGGCTTTTCAAGAAAAATTTTCTTTGGATAGGAATTCCTAACATAATATACATAAGTTGACAACTACATAGAATTACAACATAAACACAGCTTGTTTGAATGCCCTCCCTATAGCACTTTCTCACAATCAGGAAATCAGTTTGAAATTTCTCAGACTCTCCTCTATGGAACACTATTGTGTCCAGAGCTATTATCAGGTATGTGAGAAAAGAGTCCTGTGTTAAAATGTGAGAAACACAGCTCACAGTCACACCTCTGCTGTTGCTACTGCTGCTAAGTCACTTCAGTCGTGTCCAACTCTGTGTGACCCCATAGATGGCACCCCACCAGGCTCCCCCATCCCTGGGATTCTCCAGGCTCTAAGAACACTGGAGTGGGTTGCCATTTCCTTCTCCAATGCATGAAAGTGAAAAGTGAAAGGGAAGTCGCCCAGTCATGTCCGACTCTTAGCGACCACATAGACTGCAGCCTACCAGGCTCCTCCATCCATGGAATTTGCCAGGCAAGAATACTGGAGTGGGGTGCCATCGCCTTCTCCGAGTCACCTCTAGGAAGACACATTAACCAACTAAGACTTCTGAAGTCTTATCATCAAGTATGTGAAAATACAGTTGAGTACATTTAGCAAGGAGTCTCAAAAGTCTTTAAAGTATTTACGTTCTTTGACTCAGTAATTCCCAAATATACGACTTTATCTTAAGGAAACAATCTTGGACGTGTGCACAGATTTTCCCACAAGGATGTTTATCTCCCTGTGCTATGTACTGAATACATTAACCAAGGAACTACATGCAAGCCCAGTAGAGTAGGGAACTGGTGTATAAAGAATGGTATGAAAGTGAAAGCCGAAGTGTTAGCTGCTCAGTCATGTCTGACTCTTTGTGACTCCAGGACTGCAGCCCGCCAGGCTCCTCTGTCCATGGAATTCTCTAGACAAGAATACTGGAATGAATTGCCATTCCCTTCTCCAGGGGATCTTCCCAACCCAGGGATTGAACCCAGGTCTCCCACATTGTGGGCAGATTCTTTACCAGCTGAGCCACCAGGAAGGCCCAAAGAATGGTATGGCCATAGAGTAAAATATTATGCAGACAAAAGCAATGATATGGAATACTTAATGGCATAGAAAACTGTTTATAAAATAGCCAAAGGAAAAAGCTTCTACCTGAATATAAAAGGATAAGTGCCTTTAAAGAAATTAAATGTTATGCAAGAGGAAAAAGATGAGAAAGAACTTTTAACTGGAGTTTCATACCCAAATATCTCCTCATATAGGCAGATAAACTATGACGGGGGTTCTTTCCTAAAGGCAGCAGTTCTGAGCCCTGATATGCCAGAATACAGGTCACATGATGCCAATCTTCAATATTTCAGAAGAAGCTAGAAGATATATGTGTCTGTAAGAAATCACCCAGTTTTTACATGTTGACAGTCTAATTTTTAAAAATGTAAATATTACACAGCCAAATAAAACACATCTGCAAACTACCACCAGCAGCTCTGATTTATGCATAATGTCAACAGAGGTTTTCTCTGGGTGTCAGGATTTCAAGCAAATATTATTTCTTGCATATTGTTGTTTATGCTTTTTCTGTATTTTCTACAATAAAAAAATATTTTTTATTTTTTCAAAAAGCCATTTTGTGTGAAATTTTAAGAGTTCTGTTTTGATCTTTGCCCCTGGAAATAATGTTTGAATGCCCTCCCTATAGCACTTTCTCACAATCAGGAACTCAGTTTGAAATTTCTCAGACTCTCCTCTATGGAACACTATTGTGTCCAGAGCTATTATCAGGTATGTGAGAAAAGAGTCCTGTGTTAAAATGTGAGAAACACAGCTCACAGTCACACCTCTGCTGTTGCTACTGCTGCTAAGTCACTTCAGTCGTGTCCAACTCTGTGTGACCCCATAGATGGCACCCCACCAGGCTCCCCCATCCCTGGGATTCTCCAGGCTCTAAGAACACTGGAGTGGGTTGCCATTTCCTTCTCCAATGCATGAAAGTGAAAAGTGAAAGGGAAGTCGCCCAGTCATGTCCGACTCTTAGCGACCACATAGACTGCAGCCTACCAGGCTCCTCCATCCATGGAATTTGCCAGGCAAGAATACTGGAGTGGGGTGCCATCGCCTTCTCCGAGTCACCTCTAGGAAGACACATTAACCAACTAAGACTTCTGAAGTCTTATCATCAAGTATGTGAAAATACAGTTGAGTACATTTAGCAAGGAGTCTCAAAAGTCTTTAAAGTATTTACGTTCTTTGACTCAGTAATTCCCAAATATACGACTTTATCTTAAGGAAACAATCTTGGACGTGTGCACAGATTTTCCCACAAGGATGTTTATCTCCCTGTGCTATGTACTGAATACATTAACCAAGGAACTACATGCAAGCCCAGTAGAGTAGGGAACTGGTGTATAAAGAATGGTATGAAAGTGAAAGCCGAAGTGTTAGCTGCTCAGTCATGTCTGACTCTTTGTGACTCCAGGACTGCAGCCCGCCAGGCTCCTCTGTCCATGGAATTCTCTAGACAAGAATACTGGAATGAATTGCCATTCCCTTCTCCAGGGGATCTTCCCAACCCAGGGATTGAACCCAGGTCTCCCACATTGTGGGCAGATTCTTTACCAGCTGAGCCACCAGGAAGGCCCAAAGAATGGTATGGCCATAGAGTAAAATATTATGCAGACAAAAGCAATGATATGGAATACTTAATGGCATAGAAAACTGTTTATAAAATAGCCAAAGGAAAAAGCTTCTACCTGAATATAAAAGGATAAGTGCCTTTAAAGAAATTAAATGTTATGCAAGAGGAAAAAGATGAGAAAGAACTTTTAACTGGAGTTTCATACCCAAATATCTCCTCATATAGGCAGATAAACTATGACGGGGGTTCTTTCCTAAAGGCAGCAGTTCTGAGCCCTGATATGCCAGAATACAGGTCACATGATGCCAATCTTCAATATTTCAGAAGAAGCTAGAAGATATATGTGTCTGTAAGAAATCACCCAGTTTTTACATGTTGACAGTCTAATTTTTAAAAATGTAAATATTACACAGCCAAATAAAACACATCTGCAAACTACCACCAGCAGCTCTGATTTATGCATAATGTCAACAGAGGTTTTCTCTGGGTGTCAGGATTTCAAGCAAATATTATTTCTTGCATATTGTTGTTTATGCTTTTTCTGTATTTTCTACAATAAAAAAATATTTTTTATTTTTTCAAAAAGCCATTTTGTGTGAAATTTTAAGAGTTCTGTTTTGATCTTTGCCCCTGGAAATACAATAGTTGGAATTTAAGAATTTTAGCTAGAAATAAAAACAAAGTATTACCAACCCATATGGTGCCAACATGAACCATAACATTTACACTGTCAGTGTACTTCCTTCCCAGCCTTGGAACTATCTAGGAAAAACAGACTTGTCTGACATTTTTACTGATTTTTTGCCTTTATTCAAAACATTGGCAATACTACAAACATAAACAACCTAAGGTTATGGGAATTGTGTTATAGTGATTCTTCTGTAAAAACCATAGAAAAATTAGACCCATCTATCCAGAATCTAAATCAGGTTCCTTGGAAGTTCCATGGTCAAACTGATTGTAAAGTACTACATACAAATCCCAACACATCCTGGCAGGACCAGGCCCTAAAATGTCCCCCAGTTTAAGCGCATGCGTACACGGTCTTGGTTAGCCAGAGAGTCTCAAATTTATTTGTTCACAAAACTGTTTTTTGGAGCATCTATTACCACCCTCTACAAGCTCAGATTCTTTAGGATGCAGATCAGAAAACAGACTGAGTCAGAAACAGGGGGAAAAAAATCCCTTAGAAATCCGTTTTGTGTAATTGATCACTTGTAGTGAATTTCCATATTACATAGTCCCCCGTTTTGAAAGAGGAAAGGCATGTTTCTGGTATTTAGAAACTCAGGGAACAAAGAACTGGCTCTCAGCACTCAGGAGACTAACCCCACCATTCACAGTAAGGTGCATCTCAAAACCCACACATTAAAGGGCCCCTCGAGGTCAAGTTTGGAGTCTAATAACAAAATTATACTGAACTAAAACTCAGTAGGGGTCAGGTGCGGGGCAAAAGGAAAGACTGTCTGAAAACAGTTTTCCTTTTTTAACCATTTTACTTGGACTTCAGTTAACAGACTTCTATTCAGTACAATGGTAAAAACAAACTTCATCATTTTATTTTAAAAGAAAACAACTATTAAAGCCCCAAATCAGTCTTGGGCATGCTAGCACCACTTCAAAACCATATTCCCCGAGGCAACTGTTTAAAAATAGACTGTCTTCCAAAACCACCTGATATGAGACTGTAAGTTTCTTCACCCACCACAGCTGCATCAAGGGAACCCAGGGTGATTAGAGAGCACCATCTCTTCATTTCCTTTCCTCCCTCTCCCTGGCTCTTCCTCCCCCAGTTCTCCTTCTCTGTATTATGCTGGTTCATATCATCACTGGAGACAGGGGAGCAAGGCAGACTAACCTGTTTGTGATGTTTCTGCTTTCATGTGTCAACATGCATTATGGGATCTTAACATCCATGGCTATTTATTTTTACACATATTGTTTTGTCTGCAGAGGATAATATATCATGTTGCTGTCTGACACTTCCTTCCAACAGACCCCAGCAGCAGGGAGCCAGCTCAGCTTGCTTTCCCTCCCAGCTAAACTCCAGATGTTCCCTCCCCTCCTACTGAAAATGGGAAGCATCTCCCACACAGCTTATTTTTTGGTTTTCCCTGGTTTGACTTGTCCAGGAAATAGACTATACCCAGCTGATCCAGTACTTAGTAAAGTTCAGAAAATGGCCTCTGGGGTAGGATTCTCCCTCTTTGTTTTTGTTTGTTTGTTCACTAACTGCAAAGAAAACAAATTTATGGTCAATAACCACTTGTTTCAGAAATGACACAGCCACTAAAATACATCAAAAATCCAAAAGACATTTTTCAGAGCTAGGGGAAAAAAAAAAAAAAAAACACCTACCTTTTTCAAGGATACCATAAATACAGGGAGGAAGATAAGAACCCTACCGTCTTTGTGCCATAATAAGCTTAACTGAACACAATTTTCCAACCCAGAGCTCCCCTTTGTGGTTTTTCTCACAAAAAGCCAATGGGGGAATTTTATTTTTCCTATGAATCATGTTCCCCTTCACATTCAGTTGATGAAAAGCCTTCTTTCATGTGAGCCATTTGATGCTCAAAGAGCTCTTCAAAATACATGTGAACAGCCTTTGGAGAACTCTTGGAACACCAATCTAAATGTGTGTCTTAATAACAGGAAAGCTGCATTAGCTATAAACAAACCCAATGCCAGATTCCAAGTAGTAAAAATTCATGCCATTGTCATCTGCCCCTGAAGTCAAAAGCAGGTCAGAGTTTTACCTTCCACACACTTCTATCCTTCATCATTTAAACATCACAAACTGATACTACTATGCAAAGGTTACTACAGCTGAGCTGATGTAGCTTGTCATGGCTAAACTCATTCTGCTGCTATTGTCCAATCATAACACAAAAAAGCACAAAAATATCCATGGTCCCCAGGTTTCAAAATATTCCTACCCCTAAGTTATAGTTCCAGGTTCCCCAGTGCATCTGAAGCTCCATGAAAACCCAGGGAAAGACAATATCATGGCTTGCATC
>SJYC01146679.1:0-11263 GCA_006408675.1 Madoqua kirkii | reverse complement strand
CAGCAGTTCAGTTCAGTCGCTCAGTCGTGTCAGACTCTTCGAAACCCCATGAATCGCAGCACACCAGGCCTCCCTGTCCATCACCAACTCCCAGACCATACCATAGGCATTTTTAAATGCTTTTAGCAAAGAAACAGACCTTAGAGCCTCAGGAAAAGACTTTAGGAAAAGTAGGTAGGAACTGGGTCAAAGAGAACAGATTGATTGATGTAGTTTTCCACTTTTCACCATTTTGTCTGAAAACAAACTGCTTTTGGTTTGTAGGGGGTGGGGCGGGCAGGGAGGGGGAGTGGCATATTTTCTCTTTCAGAGAAGGTCCAAATTTTTTACTGAATGCAAAATGACCTTGCAAAACGAAAATGAGCCCTGAGGAACTCTGTCTCATTGGGTTTTGTTTGTTTGCTGACTCTAAGGAAAATATATTTCTGGTAAACAACCCCGTCTTCTGGGCTCTCATAGCCTCTGGAACACAATGAAAATTAGTTTTATGGTAACTGTCATCCATTAACCATCTGATTCTCATGTTCTAACTTACATTAGCTCCTCACTCAGAGGGTAAAGAATCTGCCTGCAATGCAGGAGACCCAGGTTCAGTCCCTGGGTTGGGAAGATCCCCTGGTGAAGGGCATGGCTACCAACTCCGGTACTCTTGCCTGGAGTATTCCATGGACAGAGGAGTCTGGTGGCTTACATGGGGTTGCAAAGAGTCAGAAACGGCTGAAGTAACTAACACACACACACAAAACCATAACAGAAATAATGAAATATATTAGGTGCATCTTACTATTAGGTGCATCTTACTATTTCACAAAATTCCATTTAATCTATACAGATTCTCCCTCAACTGGAGGTGTGGGAGGGCAATGCTAGTTTCACCTAAACATAAATTGTGCAATCAATGAGCTGAAATTAAAGGCGCCACTAGCTCCATAGGTCCACTCTCAAACCTTCCTCCCAATCCACATCTCTCTGGATCATAGACCCACACATACAACACAACTTGGATATCCCACAAGTACTGCAAACACGGTTTCTCTAAAACTTAATTTGTCTTTTAAAAAAAAAAAAAACAAAAAAACAATCTTCTATTCCTCTTCTCTTCTCTTCTCTATGCAGTGACGTGTTAGTTGTTCAGTTACGTCTGACTCTTTGCAACCCTGTGGACTGTAGCCCAGCAGGCTCCTCTGTCCATGGAGTTCTCCAGGCAAGAATATTGTAGTGGAGAATTCCCTTCTCCAACCTAGGGACCGTCCCAACCCAGGGATTGAACCTGCATCTCCTGCACTGCAGATGTATTCTTTACCACTGAGCCATCAGAGAGAAAATGGCATCAAAAAAAAAAAAAAGAAAGAAAGAAACCCAAGACCAAAGCCAGAAACCAAAGAATCATCTGACATACTTTCCCCTGAACCTCTACATCCAAGTCCATTAATCTGATCAAGACAGCCTTAACAATCCTCTCTACTGGACATAACTCTAAGAAGAGCTCTTCCTCACTCCAGACCCTGGCCTCCCTTTTCTTAAGACATTTCCTTTAGAAAATCTGAAATTATAAATTCTTTTTTTACCCCTTTGATATGTAGTAAATCTTTTTAAAATGCTCTGGCCAGTTTTACAACCCAGGACTATCTTTCTCCAGGACCTGGGAGCCAGCTCCTTGAACTGAATCATCAAGGAGCATGTTCCTGGCCAGTCTTAGGGGCAGAGTGCAGAACCCTAACTTCAGCTAGCACCCAACACCACCATGTAAAACCACCTCCTGTAACAAAGATACAAGCAAGCTTAATTTGGGCAGGGGATGGAGTGTGGGTGGCAATTAGTCAACACAGATGACCTGTGTTTTCTCTTAAAAATCCTCCCATCTGGAGAAGCTTGGTCAAGATGGTGAAGTAGGAGTACCCTGAGTTCACCTCCTCCCATGGGCACTCCAAAATTATACCTATTTGCAGAGCAATTATTGATAAGAGAGATCGGAATCTACCAGAAAATATCATCTACAACTAAAGACATAAAGAAGGAACCACAACGAGACCAGTAGGTGGGACAGAGTTTAAGTATTGTTAATACCCATACATCCAGGTAGGTGACCAAGAAAAGGGAAAATAATTACAGTTACAGAGATTCACCCCAAGGAGCAAGGAGGCTAGCTCACATTGGGCTCTACAGCCTGAGAGTCCTGCATTGGGAAGACAAGCCTCCAGAATTTTTGGTTTTGAAGGCCAGTAGGGCTCACTTTCAGGTGAGTCAGACAGCTGTGGGAAAGAGAGACTCCATTACTGAAGGGCCCCCGGTTGCTCAGAAGGTAAAGTGTCTGCCTGCAATGCAGGAGACCTGGGTTCGATTCCCTGGGTCAGGAAGATCCCCTGGAAAAGGAAATGGCAACCCACTCCAGTACTCTTACCTGGAAAATTCCATGGACGGAGGGGCCTGCTAGGCTACAGTCCATGTGGTTACAAAGAGTCGGACACGACTGAGCAAGTTCACTTTCACTTTTCACAAAATCTCACATGCTCTTAGACCTAGGGCAGAAGCAGTAATTCAACAGGAGACTGGGTCAGACCCACCTGCTGATCTTGAAGCGCCTCCCAGAGAGGCAGGAGCAAACTGGAGCTCAACCTGGGACAGAGACACTGGCAACAGCCATTCTGGGGAGGTTGTTCTACCACATGAACACTGGAGCTGGAAGTGCCATTTTGGAATACTCCCTCTAGCTTATTAGCCTTGAGATCTGGCCCTGCCTTTGTCAGTCAGCCTGTAGGCAACTGCACTGGGATGCCTCAGGCCAAGCAGCTAGCTGTGGGAACCAAGAGGAGACAGCTACACACACCAGCAGGCAGGATCTCTTATGATGCTCTCCCCCCATCACCCAATGCGCCCCTCCCTCCTCCCAGCCTTAAGCCACCAGAGGACCCAGAATGTGGCTCCACACACCAGTGTGCACGCAATAGAGCTGAGACACCCGGAGCCCTGCAGCCAGAAACCCTGGGACCCAGCTCTGCCACCAGTGGGCAGACACCATTCCCAGGGCTCCCTGGGCCCTGCCGACCCACTGTAAGCTGACCCTAGCCTTGAGACCAGCCTCACACAACAGTGGGCAGGCATCAGCCCCTGGACCCACTGAGCACCAGCCCTTCTCACCAGCTGGCAGACACGAGCCTCAGGACCATCACAGTCCCATAGCCTGCTATGGAAGGGCCTAGTCCACACCTCAGCAGTCCAGTACCAGCTCTAAAACACCTTGGTCCTCACATTCCAACCCCAGAATCCAGCCCCACTCACCACTGGACTGATACAAGATTTGGGACACCCAGACCCCACAGCCAGCTGTGTCAAGAACCAGTCCCACTTGACAGCAGTCCTACAGCAGCTCTGGGACCTTGTTCCTGCAGCCAGAGACCCCCAGACCTGGCTGTGCCCATGACTGGACCAGCACTAGCCCTGCTACTTCACACACTGGTGCAAATCAATCCCAGAATATCCTGGATCCCCACCCTGCCCATCAGCAGGTGGACACCAGCCCCAAGACCACAGCAGCCATGAAGTTTGTCTTGTCAGAAACCAGCCCACACAACAGGAGACCAACACCATCCTAGGACACCCAACACCCCATCCCTGCCCACCAACAGGCCAACTCCAGCTCTGGAACACCTTGAGCCCCTAGCCAGTATCCCAGAGATCCAACCCCACTTACCAGAGGGATGGCAACAGCCTTGGGACTCCCAAGGCCCTGCACTCAGAGACCCCAGGACCCAGTTCTGCCAACAAGTGAGTCAGCAATAGCCCTAAGACTCCCCTGGGCCCCATTCGCCCCATCTTCAGACCAACATCAGTCCCAGGAGCCCCTGGGCTGTGGTCCCCCCAACCAGCATGCCAATAACAGCTCTGAGATACCTTGGACTCCTCACCCAGCTGCCCTGGGAATCAGGCTGACTCACCAACAGACCAGAACCAGCTTTGGGACACCCTGTAGCACAACAAGTGAGTCAGCAATAGCCCTAAGACTCCCCTGGGCCCCATTCGCCCCATCTTCAGACCAACATCAGTCCCAGGAGCCCCTGGGCTGTGGTCCCCCCAACCAGCATGCCAATAACAGCTCTGAGATACCTTGGACTCCTCACCCAGCTGCCCTGGGAATCAGGCTGACTCACCAACAGACCAGAACCAGCTTTGGGACACCCTGTAGCCCAAAGTAGCCATACCAGGAAACAGCCCCATCCACCAATAGGCCAACAATGGATCTGGGAACCCCAGCCCCACAACCACCTACCCCAGAACATGGCTCTGCCTAGCAGTGAGGAAGTACTAACCCCAGGTCCCCCAGATTTCTTAAGCCAACTTCCTCCTGACCCAGCCTTGTCAACCAATAACTGACAGCATCTGCACAACACAGACCTTGGTAATTCACTGGACAGGGACCAGCAAGGCTTACCAGGCCACCCAAAGTAGTCACTCCACCACAGGAGAAGGACCCATGCACCCCTCGAGAATACATCTCCAGTGACTAGGGCAGGGGAGGGGGTGGTAGGGGGAGAGGCACTGCTAGGATACACAGAACACCTCCTACAAAAGGCCACTACTCCAATCTAGAAAAAGTAATTAACCTAACTAACTAATCAGATACACAGAAATAAAAATCGCAGATTAGAAAAAATTAGGTGACAGAAGAGCACGTTCCAAATGAAAGAATAAAATAAAACCCCAAGAGAAAAACTAAGTGAAATAGAGATAGGCAATCTACCTGGTAAAGACCTCAGGGTAGTGATCATAGAGAATCAAAGAAATCAGAAGAAGAATGGATAAACAGTGTGAGAAGTTAGAAGTTTTTTAAGAAAATGTTAGAAAAGAAGAACCAAACAGGTATGAAGAACACAATAACTGAAATGAAAAACATTGGCTTAAGATACAGAGGAATAAATCAGCAAGCTGGAAGATAGTATGGAAATCACTGAAGCAGAACCCAAAAGAAAAACAAATATGAAAAATTAAGACAATTTAAGAAATCTCTGGGACAACATCAAGCATACTAACATTCCCATTAAGAAGAGTTCCAGGAAGAGAAGAGAGAGAGAACGGGGTTTGAGAACATATTTGAAGACATAACAGCTGAAAACGTTCCTAACCTGGAAACAGAAACAGCCATCCAAGTCCAGGAAGCCAAGAGAGTGCCAAACAGGATCAACCCAAAGAAGTCCACACCAAAATACACTGTAATTAAAATGGCAAAGTTTAAAGATAAAGAGAGAATGTTAAGAGCGGGAAGGGAAAAACAAATCAGACAAACACTGTATGTTATCACTCATGTTGAATCTAAAAACTAAAGTAAATGAATGAATATGACAAAACGAATGGATTTATGGATAGGGAACAAACTAGAGGTTATGGCAGAATGATCCCTGTTCATTCCCAAGCCAAACCATTCAATATCACAGCAACCCAAGTCTATGCCCCAGTCAGTAATGCTGAAGAAGCTGAATAGTTCTATGAAGACCTACAAGACCTTCTAGAACTAACACCCAAAAAAGATGTCCTTTTCATTATAGGGGACTGGAGTGCAAAAGGAGGAAGTCAAGAGATATCTGGAGTAACACGCAAATTTGGCCTTGGAGTAGAGAAAGAAGCAGGGCAAAGGCTAACAGAGTTCTGCTAAGGGAACATATTGGTAATAGAAAACACCCTCTTCCAACAACACAAGGGAAGACTCTACACATGGACATCATCAGATGGTCAATACTGAAATCAGATTGATTATATTCTTTGCAGCCAAAGATGGAGAAGCTCTATACAGTCAGCAAAAACAAGACCAGGAGCTGACTATGGCCCAGAAAATGAACTCCTTATTGCCAAATTCAGACTTACATTAAAGAAAGTATAGAAAACCACTAGACCATTCAGGTATGACCTAAATCAAATCCCTTACAATTATACAATGGAAGTGACAAATCAGTTCAAGGTATTATATCTGATAGACAATGCCTGAAGAACTATGGACATTCAAGAACAATGTTCATGACACTGTACAGGAGGCAGTGATCAAGACAATCCCCAAGAAAAGGAGATGCAAAAAGGCAAAATGGTTGTCTGAGGAGGCCTTACAAATAGCTGAGAAAAGAAGAGAAGTGAAAAGCAAAGGAGGAAAGGAAAGATATACCTATCTGAATGCAGAGTTCCAAAGAATAGCAAGGAGAGATAAGAAAGCCTTCCTCAGTGATCAATGCAAAGAAATAGAGGAAAACAATAGAATGGGAAAGACTAGAGATCTCTTCAAGAAAATTAGAAATATCAAGCGAACATTTCATACAAAGATGGGCACAAAAGGACAGAAATTGTATGGACCTAACAGAAGCAGAAGATATTAAGAAGAGGTGGCAAGAATACACAGAAGAACTATACAAAAAAGATCTTCATGATCCAGATAACCACGATGGTGTGATCACTCACCTGGAGCTAGACATCCTGGAATGTGAAGTCAAGTGGGCCTTAGAAAGCATCACTATGAACAAAGCTAGTGGAGGTAACAGCATTCCAGTTGAGCTATTTCAAATCCTGGAAGATGATGCTGTGAAAGTGCTGCACTCAATATGCCAGCACATTTGGAAAACTCAGCAGTGGCCACAGGACTGAAAAAGGACAATTTTCATTCCAATCCCAAAGAAAGGCAATGCCAAAGAATGTTCAAACTACCACACAATTGCACTCATCTCACACGCTAACAAAGTAATGCTCAAAATTTTCCAAGCCAGGTTTCAACAGTATGTGAACCATGATACTGCCAGATGTTCAAACTAGATTTGGAAAAGGCAGAGAAACCAGAGATCAAATTGCCAACATCCGCTGGATCATGGAAAAAGCAAGAAAATTCCAGGAAAACATCTATTTCTGCTTTATTGACTATGCCAAAGCCTTTGACTGTGTGGATCACAACAAACTGTGGAAAATTCTTCAAGAGATAGGAATACTAGACTACCTGACCTGCCTCCTAAGAAATCTGTATGCAGGTCAAGAAGCAACAGTTAGAATTGGACACAGAACAACAGACTGGTTCCAAATCAGGAAAGGAGTACATCATGGCTGTATATTGTCACCCTGCTTATTTAACATATATGCAGAGTACATAATGTAAAATGCTTAGCTGGATGAAGCACAAGCTGGAATCAAGATTGCTGGAAGAAATATCAGTAACCTCAGATATGCAGATGACACCACTCTTATGGCAGAAAGTGAAGAAGAACTGAAAAGCCTCTTGATGAAAGTGAAAGAGGAAAGTGAAAAGGTTGGTTTAAAATTCAACATTCAAAACCTAAGATCATGGCATCTGATCTCATCACTTCATGGCAAGTAGATGGGAAAACAGTGGAAACAGTGACAGACTATTTTTTTGGATTACAAGATCACTGCAGATGATGACTGCAGCCATGATTAAAAGACACTTGCTCCTTGGAAGAAAAGCTATGACCAAGCTAAACAGCATATTAAAAAGCAGAGACATTACTTTGCCGAAAAATGTCTGTCTAGTCAAAGCTATGGTTTTTCCAATAGTCATGTATGGATGTGAGAGTTGGACTATCAAGAAAATTGAGTGCCAAAGAATTGATGCTTTTGAACTGTGGTGTTGGAGAAGACTCTTGAGAGTCCCTTGGACTGCAAGGAGATCAAACCAGTCCATCCTAAAGGAAACCAGTCCTGGATATTCATTGGAAGGACTGATGTTAAAGCTGACACTCCAATACTTTGGCCACCTGATGCAAAGAAAATAGTCATGTATGGATGTGAGAGTTGGACTATCAAGAAAATTGAGTGCCAAAGAATTGATGCTTTTGAACTGTGGTGTTGGAGAAGACTCTTGAGAGTCCCTTGGACTGCAAGGAGATCAAACCAGTCCATCCTAAAGGAAATCAGTCCTGAATATTCATTGGAAGGACTGATGTTGAAGCTGAACTCCAATCCTTTGGCCACCTGATGTGAAGAACTGACTCACTGAAAAAGACCCTGATGCTGGGAAAGATTAAAGGCAGGAGGAGAAGGGGATGACAGAGGATGAGATGATTGGATGGCATCACCGACTCAATGGACATGAATTTGAGTAAACTCTGGAAGTTGGTGATGGACAGGGATGCCTAGCATGCTGCAGTCCATGGGGTCGCATTGAGTCAGACACAACTGAGTGACTGAACTGAACTGAACAACAACAAATTATTTATTTACATATCCCTCAATAGCTAAGTCCTATCAATCTATATTCAATCTGCCTCCCCTCATTTCCGCCAAACTAACTCTGTATAACATCTCAGGTGACTGTATAAGCTCCTAACCACTTTTTCTGCTTCCAACCCCACAACCCTCGAAATTGCTCCCCATTATCTTTAAAAAATCAACTGAATGATATCATTCCACTATCATTCCACTATCAAGTTCCTGATGGCTCATTACCTTCTACAGTATAAAATCCAAACTCCCAGTGTGTAATTCAAAGGCCTTCCCAAGTGACTCCAACACCCACCTCCAAACCCACAGGGTAACTCATTCAACCCTGATCAAGCCACTATATTTTTGTTTGAGCAGCTCCTTCTACCTAAAGTGGCTCATACTCATTTTCCAAAAGGCAAACTTCTCATTTTCAAAAGTTCTGCCAAAGTGTTACTTCTTAAAGCCATCCACCACCAAGAATTAATCACTGCCTTCTCTCTCCCACTTTAAATCACTATAGATCAGTTATCACAGCTTGGCTTGCATTATGTAAATGCCTGCCTCCCTTTTCAACAGTGAATATCTCAAGGACAAAAGTCAGATGACACTAGTAATATCTCCATTGCTAGTAATATCACTAGTAATATCCCCACTAGTAAGATTACTAGTGATATCCCCACTAGTAATAACTGATTGTTGAATTCATTTGAGAAAGCATTTTAAAATCCCTAACTGGTAAATTTAAGACAGGCATTTCTAATAATTTCTATCCCCTCATCCACTGGAGGAACTGGCAGTAGAAATTGCTTAGATCTCCAAGTCTTTAATATTATAAGAACTGTAGAACTCAAAGAAGTCATTGGAGACGGGTTCGATATACATTTGACTGATGAAAAAAAATTGAGACTCCTTCCTGACAAAAGTACTTCCAAACATGATCTTTATTAAGCCAGTGCCTTCTAGCTTTTAGATTTTGATGCTATATTTTAACAATGCTCACTGGAAGGTCATTTATTGATAGAAGTGACACAGCCAAGTGATTTCTTACAAGATCTTAAGATCATTCAAGGAGGTCTTCTCATTTCTAACCTTTACAGCAGAGTTTCAAAGCCCCTGTTTTCATACTAAAAGCTATTACAAGCTGCAAAGTAGAGTTTTGAAGCCTTCTTTATGCTCTCAGAAGACTGATACCATGCTAAGACTTATGCTATATCTTTAATTCTGGGTTGGCAATGACTGGTTTAAAAAGTAATATTCAATGACAGGGACTTTCAGACACTTTCAGGAATCATTTCCACTGCCTTATCAAATACCAACATAGTATCTACTTCTGCATTTAGGATAAATGAGATATAGAAGAAATACATTAAGGATAAGATTCAGAATTTTTTCTGAAATATCCTAAAACATAAACCATTCTCTGAAATTTCTCATACACAAAAATGCACTCAAAACCCTGATGTAGATGAAAATGTCTTAATATTACAGTTCCTTAAATGAATGCTCTTACTACATATTGTTACCTGAGCTAAATGTATGCAGCCATCCTCCTTCATAGGCAATATGAGGAGGGAGGAACCACAATTTTTATATAATTCTCTATTTAAAGTATCTTAGGAAAAAAAATGTATAACTAGTACAACATACCCAAGGGTCTTGTGGCTTAGAACATAGGCCCCAGCCCCCAGGCCACAGAGAGGTATTAGTCCATGGCCTGTTAAAAACTTACACAGCAGGAGATGAACAATGGACAAGTAAGCAAAACTTCATCTGTACTTATAGCCATTCCCCATTGCTGGCATTACCACCTAAGCTCTGCCTCCTGTCAGAGGCATAACAAACGCAGTGTGTTTGAATCATCCCAAAACCATCCCCATCCCCACCCCATCGTGGAAAAAATATCTTCCATGAAACTGGTCACTGGTGCCAAAAATGTTGGGGATCACTGGCTTGAATGAGACAATAATTGTTGCAACTGATACCAATACTAACACATATATATGAAATTTAGAAAGATGGCAACAATAACCCTGTATGTGAGACAGCAAAAGAGACACAGATGTATACAACAGTCTTTTGGACTTGTGGGAGAGGGCGACGGTGGGATGATTTGGGAGAATGGCATTGAAACATGTATAATATGTGAAATGAAGCGCCAGTCCAGGTTCGATGCATGATACAGGATGCTCAGGGCTGGTGCACTGGGATGACCCAGAGGGATGATATGGGGAGGGAGGAGGGAGGGGGGTTCAGGATGGGGAACACGTGTACACCTGTGGTGGATTCATGTTGATGTATGGCAAAACCAATACAATATTACAAAGTAATTAGCCTCCAAATAAAACAAATCAATTTATATTTTAAAATAGTAATAATAATTGTTGCAACTGCAGTAACCTATCTCATTCCAACTGAACAAGGCTCTGTGCCCCGACACAGGCTTGAATGCTTCACATCTTTAGGACTGACTTTCTTGATTTCTTGAGAGCATTACTAATGATGATGGCCTAGATCTCTAACACAGATCCCCATATACCATGTTTCCATACCCATGAATGACCTTGTGTATGTATAACACTAAATAATTATCCTTGACTCTTTCTCAACACAAAACACCTATGAGTGACACTCTCTATCCTAAATGACACCAGAATCAAAAAATAATGCTACTGAAGTAGAACTTCAACTTTGTTTTAAACTAGGTGACATTCAGTTCAGTTCATTCACTCAGTCATGTCTGACTCTTTGCAACCCCATGAATTGCAGCACGCCAGGCCTCCCTGTCCATCACCAACTCCCAGGGTTCATCCAAACTCATGTCCATCGAGTCGGTGATGCCATCCAGCCATCTCATCCTCTGTCATCCCCTTCTCCTCCTGCCCCCAATCCCTCCCAGCATCACAGTCTTTTCCAGTCAGTCAACTCTTTTCATGAGGTGGCCAAAGTACTGGAGTTTCAGCCTTAGCACCATTCCTTCCAAAGAAATCCCAAGGTTGATCTCCTTCAGAATGGACTGGTTGGATCTCCTTGCAGTCCAAGGGACTCTCAAGAGTCTTCTCCAACACCACAGTTCAAAAGC
>SJYC01146678.1:0-56430 GCA_006408675.1 Madoqua kirkii | reverse complement strand
GTATACTCATTTTCACTATAATGATTCTTCCAATCCATGAACATGGTATATTTCTCCATCTATTTGTGTCATCTTTGATTTCTTTCATCAGTGTTTTAGTTTTCTATATATAGGTCTTTTGTTCTTTAGGTAGATTTATTCCTAAGTATTTTATTATTTTCATTGCAAAGGTGAATTATTTCCTTCTTTTCTCTTTCTGTTTTCTCATTGTTAGTGTATAGGGATTTCTGTGTATTAATCTTATATCCTGCAACTTTACTATATTCATTGATTAGATCTAGTAATCCTCCAGTGTTGTCTTTAGGGTTTTCTATATAGAGGATCATGTCATCTGCAAACGGTGAGAGTTTTACTTCTTCTTTTCCAGTCTGGATTCCTTTTATTTCTTTTCCTTCTCTGATTGCTGTGGCTAAAACTTCCAAAACTATGTTGAATAGTACTGGTGAGAGTGGGCACCCTTGTCTTGTTCCTGGATTTAGGACAAATGCTTTCAGTTTTTCACCACTGAGGATAATGTTTGCTGTGGGTTTATTATATGTGGCTTTTATTATGTTGAGATATGTTCCTTCTATGCCTGCTTTCTGCAGGGTTTTTATCATAAATGGACATTGGATTTTGTCAAAGGCTTTCTCTGCATCTATTGAGATAATCATGTGGTTTTTGTCTTTCAATTTGTTAATGTGGTGAATCACATTGATTGATTTGCAAATACTGAAGAATCCTTGAATCCCTGGAATAAAACCCCACTTGGTCATGATGTATGATCTTTTTAATATGTTGTTGGATTCTGTTTGCTAGAATTTTTCAAGGATTTTTGCATCTGTGTTCATCAGTGATATTCATCTGTAGTTTTCTTTTTTGTGGCATCTGTATCTATAGGTTTTGGTATTAGAGTGATGGTGGCCTCATAGAAAGAGTTTTGGGAGTTTACCTTCCTCTGCAATTTTCTGGAAGAGTTTGAGTGGATAGGTGTTACCTCTTCTCTAAAGTTTTGGTAGAATTCACCTGTGAAGCCATCTGGTCCTGAGCTTTTATTTGTTGGAAGATTTTTGATTATGGGTACAACTTCCATGCTTGTGATGGATCTGTTAAGATTTTCTATTTCTTCCTGGTTCAGTTTTGGAAGGTTATCCTTTTCTAAGAATTCTTCCATTTCTTCCAAGTTGTCCATTTCATTGGCATATAGTTGCTGGTAGTAGTCTCTTATGATCCTGTGTATTTCTGTGTTGTCTGTTGTGATTTCTCCATTTTCATTTCTAATTTTGTTGATTTGATTCTTCTCCCTTTTTTTCTTGAGTCTGGCTAATGGTTTGTCTATTTTATTTATCTTCTCAAAGAACCAGCTTTTAGTTTTGTTGATTTTTGCTATGGTCTCCTTTGTTTCTTTTTTGTTTATTTCTGTCCTATTTTTTATGATTTATTTTCTTCTACTAACCCTGGGGGGTTCTTCATTCCTTCTTTTTCTAGTTGCTTTAGGTGTAAAGTTGGGTTATTTACTTGATTTTTCTCTTGTTTCTTGAGGTAAGCTTTAATGCCTTGACCCTAAGCACTTCTTTTACAGTGTCCCATAGGTTTGGGGTTGTCATGTTTTCATTTTCATTTGTTTCTATGCATATTTTATTTCTTTTTTTATTTCTTCTGTGATTTATTGGCTTTTCAGAAGTGTATTGTTTAGCCTCCATATGTTTTTATTTTTAATAGTTTTTTCCTGTAGTTGACATCTAATCTTACCACAATGTGATCAGAAAAAATGCTTGAAATGATTTCAAATTTTTTTAATTTACCAAGGCTAGATTTATGGCCCAGGATGTGATCTATCCTGGAGAAGGTTCAGTGTGCGCTTAAGAAAAAGGTGAAATTCATTATCAATTAGGTCATTTAAAGTTTGTGCTACCTTGCTAATTTTCTGCTTGGTTGATCTCCCCATAGGTGTGAGTGGCATATTAAAGCCTCCCGCTATTACTGTGTTACTGTTAATGTATCCTTTCATATTTGTTAGCCCTTGCCTTACACATTGTGGTGCTACTATGTTGGTGCTACTATATATATATACACACACACACACTTGTATATCTTCTTCTTGGATTGATTCTTTGATCATTATGTAGTGTCCTTCTTTGTCTCTTTTCACAGCCTTTATTTCAGTCTATTTTATCTGATACGAGTATTGCTACTCCTGCTTTCTTTTGGTCTTCATTTGTATGAAATATCTTTTTCCAGCCCTTCACTTTCAGTCTGTATGTGTCCCTTGGTTTGCGGTAGATCTCTTGTAGACAGCATGTATAGGGGTCTTGTTTTTGTATCCATTCATCCAGTCTTTGTCGTTTGGTTGGGGCATTCAACCCATTTACATTTAAGGTAATTATTCATAAGTCACGGGATCCCAAAGCTGTCTCTTATACACATCTCACACACTTGTATATCTTCTTCTTGGATTGATTCTTTGATCATTATGTAGTGTCCTTCTTTGTCTCTTTTCACAGCCTTTATTTCAGTCTATTTTATCTGATACGAGTATTGCTACTCCTGCTTTCTTTTGGTCTTCATTTGTATGAAATATCTTTTTCCAGCCCTTCACTTTCAGTCTGTATGTGTCCCTTGGTTTGCGGTAGATCTCTTGTAGACAGCATGTATAGGGGTCTTGTTTTTGTATCCATTCATCCAGTCTTTGTCGTTTGGTTGGGGCATTCAACCCATTTACATTTAAGGTAATTATTCATAAGTGTGATCCCACTGCCATTTACTTCGTTGTTTTGGGTTCAAGTTTATAAACCTTTTCTGTGTTTCCTGTCTAGAGAAGATCCTTCAGCATTTGTTGATGAGCTGCTTTGGTGATGCTGAATTCTCTCAGCTTTTGCTTGTCTGCTTTCAAAGAAAATGGGCTGCCTTTCTGGGTGCCTGGTGTCCTCCGCCAGTGTTCAGAAGTTGTTTTGTGGAATTTTCTCAGCATTCAAATGATCTTTTGATGAATGGGGGGGGGCAGAAATTCTCCCTGTCCTATTCCTCTGCCATCTTGGGACCACCCCTTTTCCTTACAATTTCCTCTTGCCCTATCTACAATAAAAAGAAAAAAAAAAAAACCTACAGTTCAGTTCAGTTCAGTTGCTCAGTCATATCCAACTCTTTGCAACCCCATGGACTGCAACATACCAGGCTTTCCTGTCCATCACCAACTCCCAGAGTTTGCTCAAACTCATGTCCATCGAGTCAGTGATGCCATCCAAATATCTCATCCTCTGTCATCCCCTTCTCCTCCTGCCTTTAATCTTTCCCAGCATCAGGGTCTTTTCCAATGAGTCAATACTTCACATCAAGTGGCCAAGTATTGGAGTTTCAGCTTCAGCATCAGTCCTTCCAATGAATATTCAGGACTGATTTCCTTTAGAATGGACTGGTTTGATCTCCTTGCAGTCCAAGGGACTCTCAAGAGTCTTCTCCAACACCACAGTTCAAAAGCAGCAATTCTTTGGCACGCAGCTTTCTTTACAGTCCAATGCTCACATCCATACATGACTACTGGAAACACCATAGCTTTGACTAGATGGACCTTTGTCAGCCAAGTAATGTCTGTGCTTTTTAATATACTGTCTAGGTTGGACATAGCTATTCTTCCAAGGAGCAAGCATCTTTTAATTTCATGGCTGCAGTCACCATCTGCAGTGAATTTGGAACCCAGGAAAATAAAGTGTCAGTGTTTCCCCATCTATTTGCCACAAACTGATGGAACCAGATGCCATGATCTTAGTTTTTTCAATGTTGAGTTTTAAGACAACTTTTTCAGTCTCCTCTTTCACTTTCATCAAGAGGCTCTTTAGTTTCTCTTCACTTTCTGCCATAAGAGTGATGTCATCTTTGTATCTGAGGTCATTGATATTTCTTCCAGCAATCTTGATTCCAGCTTGTGCTTCGTCCAGTCTAACATTTCACATGATATACTCTGCATATAAGTTAAATAAGCAGGTGACAAGCCTTGACATACTCCTTGCCCAGTTCGAAGCCAATCTGTTGTTCCATGTTCAGTTCTAACTGTTGCTTCTTGATCTGTATACAGATTTCTCAGGAAGTTGTACTTAAAACAGTACAGAAAGGAATGAAATGAAAAGCAGTAGTTTGCAACTCTTTCTGACCTATCAATAATCTCTCTTCTCAGATAAATTCACTTTTGTCGGTTTCTGCTTTTACTTCCTTTGGTTGTTACCCCCATCCACCTGAGGACTTCCCTGGTAACTCAGACAGTAAGAATCTGCCTGCAATGGAGATCCTGGTTTGACCTCTGGGTTGGGGAGATTCCCTGGAGAAAAGAATTGCAACTCATTCCAGTATTCTTGCCTAGACAAACCCACGGACAGACCACGGGATCCCAAAGAGTCAGACACGACTGAGCAACTAACACACACACTCATACCATACATCTAAATGATGAACTATGCCTATTTCCTCATTTATCAGTTTTAAACAGCTTCTGTTACTCCTTGTTCTTTCTTTTTACTTAACTAAGCACTTTCAGATATTTCTATTATCAATATAAAGAGTATCTTCATTGCTTTTTTATAGCTGCAATAATTTTCTCCTGCCCTCACATACTGAGCTGACTAACTTGTGACTCAAGCTTGGGAAATTTTCATCCCCCATCAGCTAGTCACAGGAACCCCACCCCACCCCATGAGGTAGGAGGTATGGATCACCCTATGAGCTTTCTATAACCATATTACATGAGAGTACAAGATGAGTATTTCACATTTAAATTAACATAGCTTCACTAGGAAACTATGTACTCCAACACAATTCTGATCATTGAAAGCGGGCCCTATCACCAGCTCTACCATGTGAAGATTACAGATCAAATCCTTGCTCACTCTACCTATAAAATAGCCAAATAGCTTCACCTACCTACCTTAAGACCTAATAGGGGAGTTTTAATCTGCCTAAAACAAACTTGAGAGATCAACAGTCACATGAAAAGATGCTCAACGTTGCTAATCATCAGAGAAATAAATATCAAAACCACAATATCTCACCTCACTCCTATCAGAATGGTTATCATCAAAAAGACCAGAAATAACATATGTTGATGAGGATGTGAAGAAACGGAACACTTTTACACTGTTGCTGGAAATGTAAATTGGTGCAGCCATTGTGGAAAAGAGTACTGATGTTTCTCAAAAAGCTAAAAATAAAATGACCATGCTGCTAAGTTGCCTCAGTCATGTCCAACTCTGTGCGACCCCATAGACGGCAGCCCACCAGGCTCCCTCGTCCCTGGGATTCTCCAGGCAAGAACACTGGAGTGGGTTGCAATTTCCTTCTCCAATGCATGAACGTGAAAAGTGAAAGTGAGGTCGCTCAGTCATATCTGACTCTTCGTGACCCCATGGACTGTAGCCTACCAGGCTCCTCCATCCCTGGGATTTCCTAGGCAAGAGTACCAGAGTGGGTTGCCATTGCCTTCTCCATATGACCCAGCAATTCCACTCCTGGATATATATTAAAAAAAAAAAAACACTAATTCAAAAAGATACATTTATGTTCACAGCAATATTAATTACAACTGCCAAGATACAGAAGCATTCCTATATACATAATAGGATATTACTCAGCAACAAAAAAAGAATAAAATAATGCTACTTTCAGTAACATGGATGGATCTAGAGATTAGCATACTAAGTCAAGTAAGTCATACAGACACCATGTGATATCACTCAAATACAAAATGTGAAATAATGATACAAATGAACTTATTTACAAAAGAGAAACACTCACAGACACAGCAAACAAACTTATGGCTACCAAAGAGGAAAGTACAGCTACAAAACAAACTTATGGCTAACCATTTCCCCTTTTCCTTCTCCCCTTTAGAGGGATAAATTTGAAATTTTAGAAATATAACATATACATACTATATATAAAATAAACAACATTGACCTACTGTATAGCACAGGGAACTATATTCTATATCTTGTAATATCCTATAATGGAAACGAATCTGAAAAGCACTGCAGATGGTTACTACAGCCATGAAATTAAGACGCTTACTCCTTGGAAGAAAAGTTATGACCAACCTAGACAGCATATTCAAAAGCAGAGACATTACTTTGCCGACTAAGGTCGTCTAGTCAAGGCTATGGTTTTTCCTGTGGTCATGTATGGATACGAGAGTTGGACTGTGAAGAAGGCTGAGCGCTGAAGAACTGATGCTTTTGAACTATGGTGTTGGAGAAGACTCTTGAGAGTCCCTTGGACTGCAAGGAGATCCAACCAGTCCATTCTGAAGGAGATCAGCCGTGGGATTTTCTTGAAAGGAAGGATGCTAAAGCTGAAACTCCAGTACTTTGGCCACCTCATGTGAAGAGTTGACTCACTGGAAAAGACTTTGATGCTGGGAGGGATTGGGGGCAGGAGGAGAAGCGGACGACAGAGGACGAGATGGCTGGATGGCATCACTGACTTGATGGACGTGAGTCTGAGTGAACTCTGGGAGTTGGTGATGGACAGGGAGGCCTGGCATGCTGTGATTCATGGGGTCGCAAAGAGTCGGACATGACTGAGTGACTGAACTGAACTGAACTGTGGTAGGTAGGTAGGTAGATGACTGAATCACTTTGCTGTACACCTGGAACACTATAAATCAACCACTGTTGTTATTGTTTAGTTGCAAAGTCATGTCCAACTCTTTTGCAACCTCATGAACTATAGCCCGGAATGCTCCTCTGTCCATGGGATCTCCCAGGCAAGCATACTGTATTGGGTTGCCATTTCCTTTTTCAGGTAATCTTCTTGACCCAGGGATTGAATTTGTGACTTCTGCGTTGGCTGGCAGATTCTTTACCTCTGAGCCAGCAGGAAATCCCAAATACTTAATTTTTTTTTAAATAGTATTATAAGGTGATAAGTGCTATGAAGAAAAATACAGCATACAGGGCAGACAAAGTGTCTCATGTATTATGTGATGCCATAAAGGAGTATGTAGTTTTAATTGGGTGGCTAAGAAAGACTCACTGAAAAGGTGACAATTAATTAAAGACGTGAAGGAAGAAAATAAATTAATGCATTAAATATTCACAAAAGAAGATTATCCCAAACTATTCATAGCTCTTAAATTATTTGGTTTAATTACACTCTGTTCCCTGAAATAAAATGTTAAATTCTACAGATATCTCAAGATTTACTCAACTCATGTCTAGTTTTTATCCTTTTCTCTTATCTTCAATTTTATTTTTTCAGTCCTCACTGAACCTCATGTGGTCTACTGAGTCCTATTTTCAGTACATAACGGGAGCTTCAAAACAAAAGAAGTAGACCTTGAGTACTTTATAATCAACTCAGGCTACTATACAGTACTTGTTTGGATTTTCAATTTCTTTGAATCTTAAGATTTTAAATATCCTTTCATCTAGCTATAATTATCTTTGCATATGACAGAACTCTTCAACTTATCATATTCTCCATATCTGATGGGACCTTATAACTCATAAGTATATTAAAATGGTATTCAATTAACTTCTGGTTATTTCTCAAGGCCATCTCTGGCTTGCCATCCCAGCTTTTTAAGATCATTCTACTGACAAGCACTTTATAAACATCTGCCTTAAAGCATTCTAGAATTGATGATAGGAATGTTTACTGTGGAGACAAAACATAGCTATGCCAATCATTGCCTGTGTCACCTTGGGCAAGTCACTTATAATTTCTAGGGTTCAACTTCCCTACTGTAACATGGAGAAGATAAAATTGGTACATATCTTATTGAGTTACTACAGGGATTAAGCAAGAAAAGTGCCTAAAATGCTGCCTGGAATATAACATGTGCTCAATAATTTAAATTTATTATTATCATTATATTCCCAACTTGCGATATATAATTTTTATATTCATTTGCTATTTGTCCTCCTTGATAGTAATTCCTATATGTCAGAATCTAAAAAACAATCAATTTGAGACGACTTCCATTTACATCCCATAAGAACAAGCTGAACTGAGCACAAAGCTTGGTTCTTTGGCTCCTAATATACTTAAGGATGGAGAAGGTGATGGTACCCAACTTCAGTACTCTTACCTGGAAAATCCCATGGACCAAGGAGCCTGGTGGGCTGCAGTCCATGGTGTCACAAAGAGTTGGACACAACTGACTTCCCTTTCACTTTTCACTTTCATGCATTGGAGAAGGAAATGGCAACCCATTCCAGTGTTCTTGCCTGGAGAATCCTAGGGATGAGGGAGCCTGGTGGGCTGCCATCTATGGTGTTGCCCAGAGTCAGACACGACTGAAGTGACTTAGCAGCATACTTAAGGATTCCTAGGTGGCTCAGTGGTGGCAAATCTGCCTGCCAATGCAGGACAAACAGGCGACTCAGGTTCAATCCCTGGGTTGGGAAGATCCCCTGGAGGAGGAAATGGCAACCCACTCCAGTATTCTTGCCTGGAAATTTCCATGGACAGGGGAGCCTGGTGGGCTACAGTCCATGGTTGCAAAGAGTTGGACATAACTTAGTGACTGAACACACACTCACACAAATATTCAAGCATGTGCTAATTTAAGTAGTTTCGATGCTCTTCTCTTGCACTTGCTCCAGTAATGAATTTTACTAACATAACACACAAAGTCCAAAAGGAGTTCCCCTACTGTTTTCCTCAGGCTGACAGAATCTCCCCTCACTACAGTTATCTAAATCTCCTTTCCAGTTGGGTGTTCTCATCCATCTTCTCTTAGATGCAGTTCATCTGCTCTGTGTACCACCTCTTTGAGGTGAATGATGAGACCCCATTCTTCAGTATCAAGAGTCCTGATCAATCACTACTGTGTTGTGCCAACTTTTCTGGCTGCCTGAACGGGTGCATGACCTGCTGTATCTACCTGGACTTGAACCCCATGTTTATGTAGATCCATATAAATCCATTGCCCATTCCTATAATTCTAATTGCCTAAATCATTACAATAGTTATATGGCTTCATAGTTTATAAAGTACCTTCAAGGACATTTTCTTCTTTGATCCACAATTTCTTCTTTGAGATAGAAATACTCATATTATTATTCCTAATGTGGACTAGAATAAATTTAAAAAGGCCAGAGAAGTAATAACTCTCAAAACTAAGACTAGAACAAGGATTTACAGTGTGAGTGTATTGTATAGATGCCAGGAGGAAATAAAACCAGAAACTGTCCTGAACCCAAGAGAAAAAAACTGAAGGTAAGTAGTCAACCTCACCAGGCTGGTTTGATGAATGGACCTTTAAAGGAATTCAGAACTACCTTGAGTATGAACCTGAAATCTTCAACTCTAACACAAACATTTGAGTAACACAAAAAGAGTTGATTCTATGAAAACCTGCTTCCAAACTAGACACTGTATTCTCTACAGTTTTTCTCAATCAAGTTTCCACTGGAGAATTAAATCTTACAGAATATGATTGGTGTGTAATTATTTTCTCAATTCTTCCCAGAATGGAACAAAACTATTACCATTCTAGAGGCATAGACAAGAAGTTAATTCATTATATTCATTGGATGCCTTAACATATTAGGAAGCAATTTGTGGGATCTTGGTTGAGAAGAACTAAATGAGAGTACTTACATTAGACCTACTCTGTGGAACAACCACCTTCAACTGAAATGAGTATTTAGTCTTAAGAATTAAAAAAAAGCATCAGAACTGAATAAATAACTCCTCTAAAGAGTGGGCAACCCATGCCCATGTACAGTTACTTCTCCAACAGTAACCTATTTTGGGAATCAATCTTACAAAAGGCCAATTCATTGTAAAAGACCCTGAAGCTGGGAAAAAATCGAGGGCAGGAGGAGAAGGGGGTGGCAGAGGATGAGATGGTTGGATGTCATCATCAACACAATGAACATGAATTTGAGCAAAATCCAGGAGATTGTGAAGGACAGGGAACTCTGGTGTGCTGCAGTCCATGGGGTCACAAAGAGTCAGACACAACTGAGCTAATGAATGGCAAGAACTTATGAAGGGCAATGCTTTAAGGTTAACGACTATATACATCAATGCAGCAAAAGTCTACTAATACTCCCAGGTAAATATGCCTATTAAAGCCACATGCCTCATTATATGTGAACCAGGGAAGACAATGTAAAAAATCTAGCGTCTTCCAGTCCTTCCAGATGGGAGAACATCTCCAGAGGATGTTCTCCAGGCAGGGGCCCAGTCAGAGCAGTTCAGTCTGTGAACAAGAGTGACTTCGGGTATCAAAACAGATGATAAACTTTGGAAGCAGGCTGACTGAATCAGGCTAGACAGGTTTTTGTGTGTGTGTGTGTGTGTGTGTGTGTGTGTGTTTTCTGCAAAAGACCTTCAGAGATTTGTGGAGGATGTTTCTAGAGGCTGGAAAATTGATCTCCATTGATTCCAGCAGGGAAATGATGACTTACAAGCCCTGTTTTGACTGGATTGGTGAGCCAGGACAGTCTGGCAGTGAAAACAAACCAATCAGGCCTGTTCTAAACTGACTAATCACCTCCAAGCCAAGGAAACAAATCTGCCTTTGCCATTAATACAGCTCTTAGTTCAAATAACAAGCAAAAAGGAAATACAACCAGACAGATTCAAGGGAACGAGGAAACAAAATCAGGGGAGTTTTGCCTCCCGTTCATTTTCATCCATAAGCTCTTTTTTATATACTTTAAACATGTTTACTTTGAGAATAAAGTAAGGAAGGGAAGCCCTCAGAGAGAAAAAAAAATTGTGAGTTTAGAACAGAAGCATAAAGGCCTAAGGAAATAAACCCCAAGGAAGCAGAATAGAATATTATTTGAATAAACTGGCTTAATCAAGATTAATTTTGTTTATTAACAAGCAGAATTGTTATTAAAGCTAAGTAAGCAGTGGTCTGTATCCAATTAGGGCAGACAATTCTCAGGAGGAAAACAGAACAGGAACCAGAGGGAAAGCTGCCCTCAGTGCAGGGAGGAAGGGAAAGTCCTTCGCTGAAGATCTTCAACATGAAGAACTAAAAATGGGGTGAAACATAGCTTTAATCGAGACGTCTCTATTCATTCTCTCTTAAAAAATGAAAGTGTATTTGAAAAACATGAATGAGTATGGAAATTTGCATTTAAACACTACCTGATCCCTTTATGAAAGTAAAGAAAGTGTTAGTGCTCAGTGTGTCCCACTCTTTGGAGACCCCATGGACTCTTTCTTTGCAAGCCCACCAGGCTCCTCTGTCAATAAAATTCTCTAGGCAAGAATACTGGAGTGGGTAGCCACTCCCTCCTGCAGAGGATCCTCCCAACCCAAGAATCAAACCCAGGTCTCCTGCATTGCTGGCAGATTCTTTACCACGTGAACTGCCAGGGAAGCCCAGTGAAAGCAACATTAGCAAAATTCCATCTTCTCCAGATGCCATACTAAGTGTGTTGTGAATTTTCTCCTTTTGTCCAGCTCTCCTATAGCTGCTGCCAAAGCCTAGGGGGAGGCACTAGTGTTTTCTCTTTTGACTGAATTGTTGTTCAGTCACTAAGTTGTGTCCGACCCTTTGCGACCCCATGGACTGCAGCCAGACCCCTCTGTCCTTCATTATTTCCCAGAGTTTGCACAAATTCATGTCCATTGACTGAATTAATTGGCTTCTTTTCTGCTACTTGGGATTTTTTTTTAATACTCATTGTGTACCTTCTGTGTGCCGGGCACTGTGCAGGACTCTAGATATGGTTTCTGCCTTCAGAAAAACTTATAGACAGTACAAACTGTATGGAAAAAGAGAGAGGGTTGTAGTAGAAACAGTGAGGGAGGGAAGCACCTATTAAAATGGTCAGATCAGCTGAGACCGGAAAGAAGAACAGGAACCATCATGTGAAGTGCAAGAAGGAAGCAGAGGACATAATATACGCAAGGGCCAGGTTGGAAAGAACTTGACATGTTAACATTTTCAGAAGGTAGGTTAGGGAGAGAACAATGAACCAAAGTAACAGGAGGAGGAGTTGGGCAGGGCACACAAGGGGGTTTTAGAACTTGTTACAGAGTTTTGTGTATGTTAAATAGAGTGGAAGCTGCTGGAGGGTTTTAAGCAGGGGTGATATAAGATCTGATTTGCCTTTTTTAGAAAATTAATTCAACTCTGGAGCATAGCTTATAGGGATTCAAGAAGGGAAGCAGAGAGACAAATGAGGAAACTATTGTCCAGGTAACAGAGACAGTGATGGCTTGGTCTATGGGATGGCCACAGAGAAGAAAGAGAGTCAAGATATGCTTTGGAGGCAGGATTAATAGAACTCAATCTTCTATACTTTTCTATAATCACTGCTACTGCTGCTAAGTCACTTCAGTCGTGTCCAACTTTGTGGGACCCCATAGATGGCCTCCCACCAGGCTCCCCCGTCCCTGGGATTCTCCAGGCAAGAACACTGGAGTGGGTTGCCATTTCCTTCTCCAGTTCATGAAACTGGAAAGTGAAAGTGAAGTCGCTCAGTCGTGTCTGACTCTTAGAGACCTCATGGACTGCAGCTGCTCCTCCGTCCATGGGATTTTCCAGGCAAGAGTACTGGAGTGGGGTGCCATTGCCTTCTCCAGTAGTGCATGTGTAGATTCTAGTTAAGGGATATGTTGATATCATTGCACTTGAATGACCCAAACTCCTGCTGCCAAAATATCAATAGAAGTAGCATAGTATAGTGATTAAAAGAATGGACTCTAGTGTCAGGTTCAAATTCTGCCCCAATCCTTCTAGCTAAATGACTTTGTGCAAATTACTTAACATCTCTGCATTTTATCAGCTGTAAAATGGGTAATAATAATACTTGCTATGGAAGGCAGAATTGTGGCTCCCCAAATATGTCCACTAGATACTGCACGAGGGCTTTACTGGTGGCTCAGCCGGTATAGCATCTGCCTGCAATGAGGGAGACCGGAGATCGACCCCTGGATCAGGAAGATCCCCTGGAGAAGGAAATGGCAACTCATTCCAGTACTCTTGCCTGGAAAATTCCATGGACTGAGGAGCCTGGTAGGCTACAGTCCATGGGGTCGAAAAGAGTCAGACACAAATGAGTGACTCCACTTTAATTTTCAAATATGTCCACAGGCTTCCCTGGTGGCTTAGTGGTAAAGAGCCCACTGCTAGTGCAGGAGATGAGGATTTGATTCCTGGGTTGGGAAGATCCCCTGGCGAAGGAAATGGCAACCCACTCCAGTATTCTTGCCTGGAGAATCCCATGGATCGAGGAGCCTGGCAGGCTACGGTCCAACGGTGTCTCAGAAGAGTCAGACATGATTTAGGGACTAATCAACAACAACAAAATATGTCCCCTTTCTAATCCTTAGAACTTGTAACCATGTTACATTACACAGCAAGGGAGAATTAAGGTTATGGATGGAATTAAGGTTGCTAGTCAGATTACCTTAAAATAGGGAGATTATCCTGGATTATCTCAGTGGGTCTTAGGTAATGACAAAAGTCCTTAAATTTCAAAAAGAGAGATAAAAGAGTCACTCTCCAAGTGATACAGTGTGAAACAACACTCCACTGCTTGCTGGCTCTGAAGGAGCGCAGAATGAATAAAAGCAGACAAGGGCAAGGAAACGGATTCCCCCGCTAAGGCCTCCAGAGGAACATGACTGTACCAACACGTGGCTTCCCAGGTGGCTCTAGCAGTAAAGAACCCACCTGCCAGTGCAGGAGACCTAAGAGGTATGGGTGCCATCCCTGGGTCAGGAAGAGCCCCTGGAGTAGGGCATCGTCACCCACTCCAGTACTCTTGCCTGGAGAATCCCATGGACAGAGGGGCCTGGCGGGCAACTGTCCATGGAGTCACAGAGTCAGACATGACTAAAGCAACTTAACATACACATGCCAATACTTTGATTTTCAACCCAGGAAGACCCATTTTGGACTTCTGACTTACAGAACTGTAAGACGATGTTTGCTGTTTTGAGCCACTATATTTGTAGTAATGTTATAGAAGAAATGTAAAGCTAATACATTATTACCCATCAGAAATACTAAGTACATCTAAATGAGTCAGCATGTGTAAGAATGTTCCTAGCACAGACCAGAGCAGTATAAGCATTATCTATCATCCTGCATGAGGATGCCTGACTTGTTCAATGTCCTTGGCTGCACAACCCACTCAAAATAGCCCTTCATTCTACAATTACATAAGTTATGATAAATACATTCAAAAACAATGATAGAGAATTCTTCAATACACAATTTTAGACATTTTGACTTAAGATATAGACAACATTCTCAAGCATTTTCCAAGTCCCAATATCATTTTTCTCTCAACAAGTTGCTCCAACTGGGTAGGAAACAACTGACTTGGCTATAAAGATCAGTCTGGAAATTCCAGATGCCAGTTTTAAAACTGAACTGGCATGGGATTTCTTGCCTGCTCCTCCCATCACCTAGAAAGGAAGGGTTTTTATATGCATCATTAGACACCTCTGTCATAGATGAATAATGTGAGCCAACATGAAGAGAATCATTAATACCTTCATCAAGAAAGCACACACTTCTGATATCAACTATAATCACTGATTGGCTTCAACTGAAATCTCCTTAGTTTAAGAAAAATATCACTGTCACTTATTAAAATATAATATGCTTTGCCAGGAACACTCTTCTACCCTGCATAACTGGCCAAGTCTCACTGGAGATTCAAAGTGTAGTATCAAGTGAGAATTTAAGGCCTGACCTGACCCCATTCATGATTAAACCCGTCTTATAAAACCTAGGTCATTCCTGGAATGTTCACAACCTACAGGCTAAAAGATGCCATTGCTTTCATGAGAACCACTTATTGAGAGGAAGGCTCTGTTTATTCCAGTCAGGTTTCACCCATCCATTTACAGCTTTCTAATTTCACTTCTTGGTAATTGTTCTCTCAGCATTTCCTGTAACTGTGCCTTATCTGATTCTTTCACTCTAGAGTGTTATTTTTATTGCAGTGTAAGACAGAAAACATTTTTGAATTATAATTGGAAGTCCTGACTGGTTTCCCATTTGATGCTGAATAATTGAATCCTGGCTAATTAGGTGTGTGGAACCCCCAATTCACCCTGCAGCAAGGCTTACCCTGACTTCTGATGATGCTTCTGAAATATGGTTAATTGACAGGAGCCATGCATAGTGATAATGAGCACATCTTTGCCTCTCTTGCCCTCATGAGGAAAACTGGAAATTTCTAACGTGGTATTTAAATGAGCTATGATGCTTTTGCAAGTGTCCTAAATTATCAGCTGAAACATCCTGAAAACAACTAGACCATCAATCTTACTCACCTCTCTCTTCAAAGGGAAGGTAGCCACATCAAGATTCCTACTGTGGGATTTTCTAGGAAACAGAAAGTTAATCTTAAGTCACTTTTCCCTTTTTTTCAATCTAGGAAAAATAGACAATTATATTGCTCTGCAGCCTTCACAAACTCGAGTCTATTCTTTTGAGTTACAAGGTGAAGATGTGTGCCTGGGCTAATTAGCAGTTCCTGCTTCAGTTTGAGGACTTACCCTAAGAAAAGATAAAGGAGGCCTATAGGACCAGAACACTTCTGGAATCCCCATACAAGTGCTTCTTGACAAATACAAATTTTCAGGCCAAAAAAATCATGTCTATTCTTAAAGATATTTTCATCAGAATCTGACAGTACTGAAAGGGCCTTCTGCCTATATTTATTTTATTACATGTTGACTTCATATCACCAACCATTTCCATCTTTTAGAAAAGTTTCTGATTTCCTTAAAAAGAAGGCTGTCAACATATTTTAATTCTTTTGCAAGCCTATCTTTTTATGTTCCTATATTTGCATTTTTTCTTTTTTGCATTATTTGGTCTATTATATAAAAGGATCTCTTTTCAAGTACCGATAACAGAAAATTTAGGAGGACATCAAATTCAATTGGTTTCTTTTAAGGGATGAACTGTAGCTAAGGAATAAGATTTCTGGGGCTGAAAAGAAGCTTTAAGACCCTTCCACATCTGAGCGCATGTATTGGAAGTCCTGCTCAATATGCCTCTCCCATTGGGACTTTTGCTTGGCTGCTCTGCAAAGCCAGTCTAGGGTTTATAAAGGCTATGTAACAGGGCAGGTTTCACTTTGACCATAGTCCAGGCAATTTTGCATCTATATTGTATAACATTCCTGCAACTTCATCCATCTACACTAAGCAGATGCCCTTTGCACACAGGTTTGACCAACAGCCTCACTGCTTAGCAAATGGGCACTATGGTCCAATCATCTGCCCGTGACAATTGCTGGTTAATGACTGTACCAAGGGTGGGAACTAGAGACTCTCTGTCACCAACCCAAGGTCCTCTCCACACTGTTCTGTCCTTCACCACATCCAAGGGACTGAAAGACTCACTAATTGTTACCAAAGATTTTAGTACTGATCTTGGAAGGAGAGTAGTGAGCAGTCCTGAAGAAGGATCTTAGTTTCCTGCCCAAGAATGAAACCTGGGTAACCTGGATGAAAAGTAGGAGTCCTATCCACCAGACCACCAGGGGCTAAAGGCTGAAAGCAAGTGGCCCTGGCTCTTGCCCCTGTTTGAAAGCAAGGCTGTTTCAAGGAGGTGAAAATCTGTAAAACAGGTACAAAGTTTATTATTAGAGATATCGCACAATGTGTGGGAGAGCACACAGGAAAACATTTTGTTTCTCGAACTCAGAAGCAGGGCAGAGATACACACCCAAAGAGAAAGGGTATGGGCATCCTCTCTAATGAGAAAGAGTGCAATAAGTTGGAAGCTAACCTGAGTTACACACCCAGAGAGGAGTGCGGGCATCCTGAATGAGGCGGAACAGAATAAGGAGGTGATGTAAATCACTTATACAGCACAGTCCTTCCGGGTCTTTGTTTACCTTTTGCCAATTATCTTGTTTTTTCCTTCATTTGACTGGTCCTTGAACCCTCCCCAAGGTGCATGCACGACTTTTTTCTAAGATGGATCCCACTCCAGAGGCCTATGGGTGCATGTCCACACTTATTATGGGGTGGAGCCCCTTCTTTTTTTGACCCTCAAGAAGGCTTCTTGCTCATGTGCAGACAGGAAAGTCTTCCTTGACCTCAGGAGTGGGCACCTTATCTCTTTCCTTTAGTAGAGCTCAGCTTTTGCCGCTAGCTTTGTCCTTGGAGTTTCTGGGTGAGAAAAAAGCTTGAATTTTATTCCAGTTGACAAACACCAGGTGTCCAGCCCAGAGGCCCACTATCTCCTGCCTCAATACTGTTTGTCATATCAAGGAACCTGACAGTCATGCCTATACAGAAGAGAGAGAAGTTACCAGACAATTGATAGTTGAATAAAAACTAAAAATGTAAGAGACTGTCAAAATTCAAAGATTTCTTCATACAAGCTCTAATGAGTACAGTTCTTTTACTGAAATTCCCTCCAGATTTTGGCTAATTAGTATTTACGAGCAATTAGTATGGTGTTAGTAGCATGCAAGTGTTTTATACTTAATGACTTCATATTATCTCATTTTATCCTCATTCTCCTATGGAGTAGGTCTTGCTTTACAGAGAAGGAAACTGAGGCTTAGAAACAATTTAAAAAATCACCTAGAGTTACTTAGCCAGTAAGTGACCAAAACAGAACTTTATTTGAAAATAGAGCTCAATATACTGCTATACTCAGTTAGTAACTCCTCCTCTATATAGTCCCATCAGGTAAAATTTATCAAAAATAATTTTCACTCTGTGCCTTTTATTCTGGACTATCCTTGATCAAGCAAATATATTCAATATTACTAGCATTTCCAAAAGCTTGAAAATTTTATGATTACATCTTTCTTAAAGATCTCTCAAAAAAGGATTAATGATATATCCCAATGACAGAAGCTTTTTGGATTCTGGTCTAAATTCATTATATTGATTCTTATTATATTCCCAATAAAATGAAGAGTAACTGCTCACCATGCCCAGACCATATCCTTTTATATTCCTTTCCCTTCTCTTGCTTTTCTCACAGATTAAATAACTCCAAATCCTTAAGGTTTTATTCCAAAAGGGCCCATTTCCAATAGTGTAAGGAAATCTGCATTATTCCTGTCAACTGAAAAATATACACAACCTAAAAGCTAAGAGTAATGTTCTACTCAGTGGACAAATCTGAGGACATAAGCCCAGGACACGGCGTCTCAGATAAGTCTGAGAGACTGCTCTGAGGGTGCAAGGGGGAAGCCAGGATTTATAGGAGTTTTCAAAATAAAAGACCAGGAGGTTAGAATATCAAAAGATCACTGTTAATAAAAGAAAACCAGATATCTCAAGTTAAGAATTTGGTGGTTTTCTATGTATGGGAAGCTGCAAGCATCAGGGCTCACTGAAATCCTTCCTTTGACATGCACCTCAGCTACCTAGGGCCAGTATCTGTGTTTTCCCGCACCTTCGGGGAGGAGGAAGGAGGACTGTGGTGTACCAGCCTGATGGCTGCAACATTCTTTGTCTACTGATACGGCAGGCAGTTTTTCATTCACGTTCTTAAGTGAGAGGTCCTCTCACTGGGGTAAGAGTGTGCAAAGGCTTTCCCTTAGGCTCTCAGGCAGTCCTACAGGAGGCCATTTCAGGATCCTCAAATGCCTAAAAGTGATCTTCCTAAGAACCAAAGTCCTCAAGGCACCATACTGACTCTCCTTTCCTTCCTCCCCTTTCAGGAGAGCCCTTCTCCTATTCTGTGAAAGAAAGGCTAGATCTCTCATCAGTGCATTGCCCTGCAATATAGAAACCTCAGGCAACAAAGAGACAAATCAAAACACTGCTGAGAAAGTAACTCTCTGATGGGCTATGTATCCTTTTACAACTCAGATGATGTCCAATTTCCTGCTTTTAATCAGGTTAAATAAAGAACAAGTTAACAATTCACTGATAAAAACTCTTCCTCCTATTCCAATGAAAGATCAAGAGTTGATTTTTCTTTGGCACTTAACTTGAAAGGAGTCCAAAGAATTGACTGACATTGAAATAACTTGCTTTCTATTTTTTCACTGATGAACAAAGTTTCAAATGCTTACAAATATACAAGAATAAAAATAGATTTTATATTGATGCTACCTCTGTTCCTTTCTAGCAAAATTCATCCACAGGTACAAGAATTTTTAAAACTGTCTCATTATGTGATGCATTTCCAACTAATATTTTACTTAAAAATTATCCCAACCTGTAATAACTCTGTACAGAAAAATGTTAACACTTTGAGACTTATGCTGAGAGAAATATATGAGATAAATTCAACTTCAGTGTAAATTGCTATGGTCTTTAGACTCAGAGAGTCAAAGGGAAAGGCAATAAAATAATAATGCAACAGTCTTATTTTTAAAAGTCCATATTTACATGTGATAAATTATATCTTTTCTTGGATATAAATATGTTAGAATTTTAGAAACTGACTTTAAAATGTGGGAAGGAATACTTCTTCAAAATTCTTTAGTGATACAAAAGGAAAAAGAATTGAAGATAAGCTCTTACGCCAATTCCAAAGCTCTTTTATCCTTCTTAGTACTTTTTCTTACTACCCTAAACAGAAGTCTTTAGCAGAAATATCCTAAAAACTCACAATGGCTTGATTACATCTTAGCCCAGTGCTGCATCTAGGAGAATTTCTTTGTAATTCCTACACCTTTTTTAACTTCCTTTTTAACCACCTCTGATTTTATCCTTCTTGTACTTTTTCTTACTACCCTAAACAGAAGTCTTTAGCAGAAATATCCTAAAAACTCACAATGGCTTGATTACATCTTAGCCCAGTGCTGCATCTAGGAGAATTTCTTTGTAATTCCTACACCTTTTTTAACTTCCTTTTTAACCACCTCTGATTCACACTTTTTAAGAGATAGTTCTTATTGCTCATTGGCCCACAAATTCTCTTCTGTCATAGGCATATTTAACCACTATAGACATGTGATATTACATGTCATGTAAAATAAAATAGCAGTGAACCCAGAGGGGGCAGAATATGTTTGCTCTTCGGTTTTCTTGCCATGCACTTCCCATTCTTCCATATCTAGGGAACAACTAGGCAAGGTGGCTTGGAGTGATCAGACATCCCTTAATGGCTTTCCTTGGCTCCTTTTCATCCCTCAATCAAATAACTTTGCCTGAAAACCTTGAGCCCAGTTAAATTCCCTCTGTAAACAGGGATAAAAAGGGAAAAGAAAAGAATATTAGTGTCCCTATTTGATACATAAAATCAATAACTTCATATTTTTTATATTTGGCATGGGGAGCCAAGGAATCTGATCATAGTTTCAGATTCTTTAAAAACAAGATTAGACTTCAAAGGACCAAGGATCAGTTTTGTAATATATATAACAAAGTGTGAACAGCGAGTGTCATCCAGCAATTTCATGAGAAGGATGGACTTGTCGGCTTTTGGAAAGGATCTGGGGAGCTATTGTAAGTTTGGTGCCTAAATCTTTCTCTCTCTGAACTACCTCCATCTTCTGAGAGTTGATTGAAGTCATGTGGTCAACAAAATCTCCTAAGATCCTGTCTGGCAAATGATGTTTCTCTTTTCTTACTCTGGACAGTGTAGGCCACAGCCTTCAGAGAGGATGGACTTGGTTGTCCCAGTACTCAGCCCTTCTACCAACCCTCCTACTCAGGCTAGGGTACATCTAAGCATAGAGGCAATGAGAGCAATTTTCTCCTATATAATAGAATTAATGGAAGTTTCTCAATAAGCATCTGGGGACCTCTAGGCTCAAGAGCTGCAGTGGAAAGAAGAGGCATCAGGAAAGAAGGAAGGGGCCGAGGAGGGTAGAGGGAAAGAGGAGGAGGAGGAAAATAGGGAGAAGGAAGAATGTCCCCAGCCATAAGGAGCACACCATTAGCTGGGAAGGCAGGATAACAAAAGAGAAATGTTCAAATAAAGGAAACCGTTCAGATGCTTAGTCATGACTTAAAACCAAATACAGTCTATAGACACAGCACGAAATAACAGTTAGCAAATTTCTTAATTAGAGTACTTCTTAACCTTCTAGAGACAATTCTGATTCTTTTTCTACAACTAAGAATTCTTGCTACTTGCTAGATACAGAAACACCAGTGAACAAAAGTAAATGAATTTCTACCAACACGTTAGCATTTCACCACCTCGCATTTCTCCACAGGGATCCAGGTTCAGTCACTGTCACACTGTGACTCCCACAAGTAAGGTATGGGGTAGGAGGGAAGCTAACATTTTCCTTCCAGATAAATGTATAATTAAAATCCTGATTCATGGATTTGTTAATTGAACTTCCTGCTGTGGACATGGACATTCTTGGCAGGAAGAATATGGAACTGCTCCAGACCGCTCAAATTGCTTTATTTTTTTCCCCACTACTTCAATATACTCTTATTTGAACAGTGATTGGAAACAAAAGAAGGTGTGTGCTAAATTGCTTCAATCGTGTCCACTCTTTGTGACCTTGTGTACTGTAGCTCTGTGTGTGTGTGTGTGTGTGTGTGTGTGTGTGCATGTGCGTTAGTCGCTCAGTCATGTCTGACTCTTTGGGATCCCATGGACTTTAGCCCACCAGGCTCTGTCCATGGAATTCTCCAGGCAAAAATACTGAAGTGGGTTGCCATTCCCTTCTCCAGGGCATCTTCCAGACCCAGGGATTGAACCCGGATCTCCTACATTACAGACAGATTCTTTACCAGCCAAGCCACAAGGGCAGCCATGTGAGGGGGAATTAATTCAAGAAAAAGAGAGAGAAGTCTCTCTGGTTGTAGAAATGCGATAGGTGCTTCTCAAGTAAGAGGAAATTGGTAGGGGAGGTTCACATCCTATGATAGAGCTCTCTGCTCTTGAAACCCAGCAAGTCATTAGGAGCAAGGAGTTTACTCTCTGTTTCCATCATGGCATGGATGGCTATGTCAGACCCTGGCTGACCCCAGCTGTCTGTGCTCTTTCTAAGTCACTAAAGCTGCATGTCAGCAGCCCATGTCCTTTCAGGTCATAGGGTTTGGAAATTACAGCGAATGCCCTTGGCCACAGGGCAAAAGCGCCAGGATGCTCCTGAGCAGTCCCCCTCTGCAAAGCACCCCCCTCCACACTTTTCAACATTTTCACAAATGTCTTAAGGATCTGGTTTTCTCCATTCCTCGTCTCTCCACTCCAAATTCTCGATCTAGCTAGGAGGCTTCTGCTTGGTCACTTCATTCCTGCAAACCCTCTCTCTAATACCTAATCAAGACTCTACAGATATGTGATGAATTTATGAATAGTCATGCTCGTTTCCATCTCTTTTACTTCCTGATTTTCTGACAATTTTAGCACAGCACTTTCAAAGCCAGTTCTCTATTCCACAGCCACTGGTCATGTCACTCTGTCCACTAGATTTTCACAGTCTACCTGGAACTGGGTCAGATCTATGGGCCATTTGGTCTGGATCTCCTGTGGCTGGTACTTTCACGGAAGTGCTCCCTTATGACTTCCCACTCACCCTTGTATTCTCCACCTTTGAACTCAGTTACCCTTTCATCCCAGCATATGCACAGCCAGCATCATCTAGTCAGAGTCTTAGCATTCCCAATGTCTGTTCTATTCAAGGGAATGCTGACTTCATGGGAAGTTAATAGATGTTACAAGAAAAAAATCTGTGAGCAATGTGTGGAAATATCATGTATTATTTTCCCATCTTGGAGATTCACATCACTGAGAAGTTTTGGTTAGGGGATCTGGAGATAAGGGGGCAAAAGTTTGTCTACACAGGATTTCCAACTTATTTCATCAACATGGGTACCTTTTGTCATGTGACCTCTACTGAAACGGGAAGCCATTCTCTTCTCCAGGGGATCTTCCTGACCCAGGAATCAAACCCCAGTCTCCTGCACTGCAGGCAGATCCTTTACCATTTGAGCCACTAAGGAAGCCCAAAATCACTTGCCAGCATGTGATTCGAATCCATGCACCCAAAGAGACTGGAGCCTTCATCCAGCACCTTAGACCACTCAACCATGCTACCCTGTTATGGACAATTAACATCCCATAAAGTGTCATCCCTTACAACACATTCTAGAACACACTGATATAAGCCTGTTCTGAAAATTAGTGTGGAGCCCACACCAGCAAGACAGTCATCAGTATACTGATTAGTGTAAGTTTAGAAGGACTTTGGGAACAAAGGGAGTCTTCAGCTTGATCTCTGGAAAGTGACAGATAAAACTGGGAAAGAAAAACTAAGTGATGCTATCAGGGAAGTGAGAAAGATAAGTCTAGGATAGGCAAGACTGAACATACCTTAAGAGTTGAAAGGAGAAAACGGACCACACTTGGTCGAGTCCTTTAAAAAAATGATTTAGGTTAAAAAAAAATAGGCTGTTCTAAGGGCAGCGATTATAGTTTATTGTCTGAAAAATAAGCTTCTTTTTGAATTCTTAGTCGCCTCCTAGCCTACCTTTTCACATTCTGATTAAACACTCCTCTATCTGCACTTGTCCTTAAAAAAAGAGTCTTCATACAACTAAAATACTACTTAAATGAAAATGGTGTCCAGACTTGCTATTTACCCTTCTATTTTACCTGTAATATAAGTACATTTATCTCTCTAAGGGTTTGTAGTGTAAACTGAATAAATCCCTCACTTTAATAATACAGTCCCATGGTAATTTAAATCTCAGCGATTTCTGAAATCTCACAGTGGTAAAGTAATCCTACCACACAAGGCTTTCCTCTTCACGCATATGCCAAAATGAGATGTTCCCACTAAATTGTACCCCAGGCGCTGAACAGCAGTCTGTTATTATTAAGAAAGGTTGTGAAGATTCCAGCTCTGCCAAGTGTTTGCATATATAAATTCTCAGAAATCTGAGATGACAGACGATCTGTTGTGTGCCTGAAGATAAATACACACGGTTCACATAACCAAGGATAAGCAGCACCAAACACGAGTAATGCTAATCCCTTCCTGGCCTTTCTGCCTTCATAATTGGGTGGCTGTTGTGTCCAAGAACAGAGGCAGGGTTAATTTCCTATAAAACATAAATAGCAATTTTTACGTGATGCCTTCAACTCTGACATATCCACACAAACAAGACTCACCTCTCCTACTCAAAGAATCTCTTCTCTTGACCAACATGGAGTCCTCACTCAGCTAAGGAAACATCGTGTCAAAAGCCCTCACCCTTCAAGGGAAACTCTCCTGTCATTGCCAAATGTCCTCAGGGGCACTGAAGCCATGACAACATATACAGCTTTATTAGCACGTGGGATGTCACTTCACCTTGTTATCCTTCACTCTCACAAATCCCTCAAGCAGCAAACTCTGGGACTGAGATGTTGGCAGAATCTTACGATAGACTCACGCTCATGCTTTCCCAGCAATTTTGTTTTTCAGTAAGTATTTATTTTGTAGTTCCTTTTCATAAATGTTCTTCCTCAAGCAAATTTTTGTTAATTGCCACACTGGTTGAGTGACTGAATTCAGCATTTCATTAGAATCCCTCAGTACCAATAATTAGTTTGAGCATTCACCCATAGCAATTGCATACCTACAAAAGGGTGAGGAAGGGGAAATGCTTTTAAGACAAACTTGTTTTTCTTCACTTTCCCATTTAAAATGAACTACAGCCCCCCAGCTAAAATAGAAATAAAACCTACTACTTTAATTCCTCTCGTTAGAAAATATCTATTGAGTACCTCTTTAAATCTTGTGGAAAGCAAAGGTTTTAACTCAGTTCATATAACAGGGAAGAACAAAATCTGACTCCATGTTGGATCTGTTTCTTTTACTTTAACCTTTGCTCTCTATTGCTTTTGTTACTATAATCACTGAAAGAATGCTACCTATAAGCTATAAGCACATATAGTGACCTGTCTCAGGGAACCCTGCCCCTTTGCCTGAACATGAAAATGCCTTTGTTGAGCTCACAGGAAATCGTTCACAACCTGCACAACTGTGAATAGCTTGGCTGTAGAAAAGAAGAAATTAACACATCCTCTCCCTAATGCTGGGGGCCTCCCAGGTGGCGCTAACGGTAAACAGCCAGCCTGCCAAGGCAGGAGACATAAGAGATTCGGGTTCCATCCCTGGGTCAGGAAGATCCCCTAGAGGAGGGCATGGCAACCCACTCCAGTATTCTTGCCTGGAGAATCCCACGGATAGAGGAGCCTGGGAGGGCTACAGTCCACAGGGTCTCAAAGAGCCAGACACGACTGAAGCAACTTAGCACACAGGCACTCCATAACACTGGTCAAGCCAGGAGACATTTTGCAAGACTTAGAGCCTTTTTACTTTACTTTCTCACCTCCTCCACTTCTCTGCTCTATAAAAGAAACTGGCATCCAGACCCCGATAAGATGGTACCTTGTCTCAGTATTATTGGCCTGTCATGCAGCAAGCAGACCAAGCTTGGTAACATTCATATATCAAATCAGTGGTTATCAACTGAGTACACACAATTTTACCCCTCAGGATATTTAGCAATGTCTAGAGACATATTGCGTTGTCACAATAGTGGTGGGGGCTGGGAATTGCTACTGGCATCTACAAGGCACCAGAGAGTCCCCAAACAAAGATTGATCCAGGTGCAAACATCAATAGCACCTAGGTTGAAAAACCCTGCCCTAAATGAGAAATGCAGCTACATAATAATTTGAAATACTAACTTATTTTTGTTCCTAACTTTTCCCTTTTCTTTCTACTGCAGTCAAATGGGTACAGTCAGCCCTATGCTCCTTGCTTCAGGCCAGGTAGGTACACAGCAGGAAAACAGCAGCTTACAAGGCTTTCCAATTTTTATGGGAAGAGAATTTGAAAGCAAAGTCAGAGTTTCTTGCAAAAATTTTAAAGAGAAAAGATTTCCCCAATATTGGAAGAACATGCTTCTGGATTAGCAGGGAGAGAGAAAGAGAGGGTTGATGAGTCTCAAAAACAGAGAGAACCTAAGCCTTGAGTACTGGCAACACTCCTCAGGGTCCAGAAATACAGGAATGGTTACTGGGTTTCATCTGGATCCTGCCAAAGATTCCCACACCCCAAGCATAGCCAAAGAGGTTGTGTCCCCAGGAATGATGAACAAAACCCACTACTCCAGGGCTTTGGTCCCCCATAATAACTCTAGCACAATCCTAGGAAGTATTTGAGGGGAAGACATTCCAAGAAGGCCTTCCCTGGTGGCTTAGCAGTAAAGAATCTGCTCGCAGTGCAGGAGACAAAAGAGACCTGGGTTCAGTCCTAAGGTTACGAAGATCCCCTGGAGGAGGGCATGGCAACCCACTACAGTATTCTTGCCTAGAGAATCCCATGAACAGAGGAGTCTGGGGGTCTACAGTCCACGAGGTTGCAAAGAGTCAGACACAACTGAAGTGACTAGCACCCATTCCAAGAAAGGGTGAAATTGTTTGTCTGGGTGTTTTACATATCCAGCAGCATAGAGGCTTAGAGACAGAATTATTACAGAAATAAAATCTGTTAAATTTCTTGAACACCTGTATTTATGAACTCTACTTTGGGAAACAGGATTAACACAGAGGAAAAAGGAAATGATTAGAAACTCTTCTGTGGTTACAATTCCCACAATCTCGTAGATGTACCACAACAAACATCTATCTTGTGCTCACATTCTAGGTCAACTCCTGTTTTCTCATTCTAGGACTCAAGCGACTCCTGTGTGCCACAAACCAATCTTGGGGCTGCAGGGATGAGAGAGAGAACTAGCAGAAACACACTTTCTCTAAGGAGAACATGGGCTCTATCATGCGTGCTCACATTCCATTGGCCACACCAAATCACGTGATCAAGCCCAACAGCAGCGAGGTAGAGATGGATAACCTTCTTATACGAAAGGAGGAAGAAACTGTACACAACACTTGTAAAAGGAGAGATGACCAGAAAATGCACCAGGGACTGTGTGGACACTGAGATGGGAATAAAGGCAAGACACAAACCTTTGTTTGATGTCCTACCATGTGTCAGGAAATAAATTCCATTTTTTCATGTTGCCTAAGTTAATCCAACCTTCCTATGAGGAAACAAACTCACTATCTTGTCCATGATCACTCACATTGCAGATGATGAAATATCTGTTTCTAAAGTCCATACCCTTTCTAACACATGGCATAAATGAGGAAATTTTAAAACCATTAAAAGGAAGAGGGATATTGCAGGCAAAAGAAAAGTTAAGAACATGGTCACAGACACAGGATTTTCACTTTCACATCACAGTTAAAAATCTGCCTTCATCAGAACACCAGGCTGAGTTGGAGAGTTGTAAGAACCAAAGATTAGCTGGAAAGATCAGGTCATGGAGGGCCTGTAGAGCCCAGAAGAGTAATAAGAGGAGAAATGATAGATTGGGGTCAAGACATCTTGCCATTAGTAGCTGGATGAATTTGGGCGAGTGTCTACAGGCTCTGGAGTTCAGCTCACTCGTTTTATGAAATGGAAAGTTGTGGGGACAGATGATTTCTAAATTCCCTTACGGAGGCAATGTGTGGCAGTCTAATAGATTTTAGAGAAAGGTCATTAACTCAACCTCTTGGTTTACTTTCTCTTCCCAGCTCCCTGGGCTGCAAGAGATGCTGGGAAGGAAGCAAGCCATACCATACTCACAAAACCCTGACTCTGAGGATAGGGAAAGTGGCCACATTATCCCTGTTTCAGCAAGCTAAAAATTCTGACTTTCTCTAAGAAAACGCTGTCACTGATGTGATGAATGAGATGTTTAAGAGAAATCAATGTGACAAGGAGATGCTATACAAAATGAAGAGTGGGGCTGGCATCAAAAAAGACAATCAAGGGGTCATGGCGGCAGCCTCACTTTGGTAAGAAGTCTTTGAAGGGGAAAGCAGTGGGAATGGAGAGGGAGGGGCATTTAGGAGATACTTCCAAGGTGACAATGGAAATGTACAGGTCTCAGCATCTTAATTTAAGATGTGAGATCTAAACGGAGTTCTCTTCTGAAATGGATTCTGGAAACAATTCATGAGTAACTCAGATCCTACCCCCTTCACCTTCTCAGGGTAAAAAACCATTATGTGCTTTTTAACAAGTGAAACACATCAGAACTTAGGCCACGCTAAAGTGCTCTAATATCACACAGATGGGAGTTGCCACTCCAGTAAATTGGCCAAGTATACTTTAGGTCCAAGTATAAGGGGCCCCTTATTTACAGCAACACGGTAGTGCCAGGCACCCTGTGGTTGTGCACTGAGCATGGAACAATAGTGATTATCTATTAAAGGTTTCAAATCTGAGCCCCTCAGATTTGTCTCCTGGCTGAACAGGGAGAAAAATGGCTTTTCTATAGGAAAATACATAAAAATATGTACTTCCATGCCAGGTGAAACATAACACATTTTCAAAATCTTAGGAAACTTTTCATTCCATAAAAACCCAATGTCAGAGTGAGAACATAGATTCTAGCCTAGGATTCTAGCCTAATTACCATCTTGGATATTTATCCAATCTAGAAGGCAGACAGCAGATGAAATCTAAACTCTTTGCGAGAAGGAGAAAGGAGAGTGCCAGCTCGCTCAGTAGAAATGTGTAAATCAGAAAACACTCAAAAATCCATTTTATCTGGAAACTTGAGCTAAAAGTGTACCAGAAATAGGAACCAAAATAAAAAACCTATTTCCACAGTCACCTGTCGTCCATAATCAGCAAAGATTTGTTCTCTCCTCCATCGCTCCTCAAGAGCTGTGGTCTCACAGAAAGACACCTTCAGGAAATGTCCACTAATTTAGCTCACAACAGTTGGTCTGTCAGGACTTAGGGTTTGGAGGGATACGAGTGAAAAGAAAAATGATCTTATCCCTGAAGAGTGGGGACAAAGAGGAAGTGGTGTTGAAGAGATATTTCTAAGATCATTGAAGAGGTAAGCTTCTGAATTATTAAAGAACCATACAAGAGAAAAATCCACCCAGCTCTGTATACAAGAGCTATACAGAGGACAATACAGACCAGAAAAATCCTGAGGGCCTGGTCCAGGACTGCCGCCAATGACCTGGGCCTCAGTTTCTTTTCACTGCATCCTTGTGCCAAGCACCATGTGCCAAGCAGTATGCCAGGCATGGAAAATCATGACATGGCCCCAAGTCTAGTGGAGAAGACAGAAGTCAGAGTATAAATTACGTGACCAGCGGAAAGAACCAATGGACTCATAGCTGCTCAGGCCCTCCAGCTCCAACATCCTCCAGAGCTCTGAGCTCAGAGAAGGACCCAGTCTGCCTGGGAAGAAATGCACAAGGAGGACTTCACCAAGAGATGAGACTTGAGCTGCGCCCTTGAGAAATGGATAGGATTTGAAAACAGCATAAGATGACGGTGAGGTGATGTAAGCAGAAGGGAAAGAAGAAAGTAATCATCTTCCTAGAAACTGTATTTATGTAGGGGAGTAAAAAGAGCAAAGTAAAAAGCAAATCTTAAAAGCTAGATCAAGAAGTTTGGAGCTTTTCCTATGAGGAACAGGGATCATAGAATTTTATTAAAAAAAAAAAATGTATTGCAAGGACTGAGCCTATTAATAATGTTAAACACAGGATGGACTGAAGCAACAGGGACCAAAGTAAGAAGATGAAGCAGAAGGTTATTGCAACAATCCATGGGCCCTTAAACTAGGGGTGTGGAGGTGACTCTGACAGGGAGGCACAGCCCTCTGACAAGATGAGACAGATTTGAAACAGAGGAATGGACAAGACTTGGCAAGTGACCACAATTACTGGACAAACAACAGAAGATCCACAGTGACCCAGAGATCTTAACACTGAGTGAGCTAGATGCTAACAGGGTTATTTACAGAAAGGAAAAAGCTGGGAAGGGACATGTGCATATGGACATACTCCGAATGAGCTTCCAGACAAGCTCACCCCAGAGTAACACCAGGCAAGCTTTAGACACACAGGGAAGACTGGGTTTGCAGCTGGTATCTATCTGTTGCACCTCTTTATTTTTACAACCATCTATGAAATCATAAAATGCCTTAGCTCGGCTAAAAGACAAACTGTTCCATTTTTAGCTGCCAGTGTATTTAAATTAACCTTCAGCTTGGTCATTTACAGCCACCCTTGTATCTTGGTTCTAGTTAATTGTAGAGACCTTACAAGGTCACCTTTGCCAAGAGAAAAGTTCAATTACAATACAAATTTCCTTGCTTTAATCACAATTCTCTACTACACAAAGGTAGATATGGACAAGGAGGTTGAACAAGCAATTGCAATGCCTCTTCTCAAAACAGAAAAATTCTTTTACCCAAATCAGGCAACACAATTGCCACTACAGTGACACCCAGAGGCCACTGGATGACGAGATGCTGAAGAAATTTCTTGAACACCCATAGTCTCAGGGAATAAACAGTAGGAATGCCAAGAAACTAGTCTTCTCAGAGAAAGGACACAAAAAACTGCATTCTCAGTTTTTAGTAAAAAAAGGAGAGGAAGGAGACAAACTAACAAAAGAAGGAAAACCCAGTGACAAGAGTTGTCCCTTGAACAGTCACTACTGAGAACCAGAATTCTTCCTAGCGCTTTGGGAAAAAATAAGAAATAAAACAAGCATGAGTCAGATAAGACCCTTTGGAGGCAAACAGTTAAAACAGAATATGAACACTTTCAAATCTCAGAGTTCACTAGAAATGATCACTGGAGGGATGGTACGGGGAGGGAGGTGGGAGGGGGTTTAGGATGGGGAACACGTGTACACCCGTAGCAGATTCATGCTGATGTGTGGCAGAACCAATACAATATTGTAATTAGCCTCCAACTAAAATAAATAAATTTAAATTAAAAAAATTTTTAAAGACACTTTTCCCAAGTACGGACCATTTTGTTTAACCTATTTAATATATTTTTGCAAGCTAAAGAATATGATTTACAGTTGAGCTCTCAGTATATCTGGAGATCTCTTAAAGTGTTAGCACATTAAAAGTATTAGAAGTATTGGCTTAATTTCTTCATTCTTCTCTTATCAAAATATTTGAGAACATCCCCCCTTTTAAATTTGCCTCCATGCTTAATAGCTTCTTAAAACCAAACAAAATGAGTGTGCCTCACTGACTCTAAGAGAAGTTACAACTTTTATTTTTAATTCTTTCTGGAGGTAGGCTATCTAATATAAGGCAGCTTCCAAATTGATCCTTGCTATATCCATACCCATCCCCAGGCACAGACTACTTCAACAACTGTTCAGCATCGGAACATCTCTACTGGAGTTCCAGCATCCTCAGGGATTCACCACTTCTTGTTTTTAAGTTGCACTGGCTTTCATAGGTGAAAAGATTCTCATACTCAAATGATAAAAATACTATTACAATTTTTAATAACCTGGAGATCATCCAGTGATGATTTTCTTCAAGGAAAAAGAAAGGGGGAAAATGCAAATACTCAGAAGAGAAAACACTTTCATACACCTACTTTGAGTTTTCCATGAACCAGAACATCACCTGGCTATTTATCATAATGCAGAAATGGAAGTTCCTGGTTAATGAAAAACAGCAACCTTGCCCAGTCAAGGAGTTTGACAATTGGGGCATCTTTACTCCACTAATAGTCTTGTAGCATAAAATGCTCTCTCTGATGGGTTCCAGTGCTCCCCTGCAAAAAAGAAATTCATTTACTCAAATCTGATAAACTGTAATCTCATCAACTGTCAAACCTAAAAATACTCATTCCAATAGGATAGAACTACAATATTCCCTTATCCCAACTGCCAGCAGACTGAGATGCCTATGCATGGCTCCACGCTTAGTGATTTAGCAAAAACCACAAGGAAATAATCAAAAACAAATGTGTGTGTGTGTGTATATATATATATACACACACATATATATACAGTGGTTTTCTTATCTTTTCAATGTCTGTTCATTTGCAGAAAAAAAAAATTCTTAGGAGCATAGATTCAAGAAGACTCAAGTGCGATGCCTTCACATCAAGACCCACATGGAGATGACTTTTACCCACCATTTTTCCAAGTCATTTTGGTTCAACAGTGGACTCTGTAGGACAGACTGCTATTGTCTCACAATATCCATTTCCCCTCTCCCTCTTGTAACAGAACATCAAATTCTAGCGAGACACATGGCTACCCAACATAGTGATAGTTTCCTGTTGTTCATGCGACTGATTTCTGACCAATAGGATGGGAGCCAAGTGATGTTCGCCTGCAGCTTCACCCAGGGTCCAATGTGAGTGTCACAGCATTCCCATCTCAGGCATCCTGAATTCAGCACTATCCAGCAGTGGTGTCTGTACTCTTCAACGGCTGGAGCACTGTCTTCGTTCCACTGTACTGAACCTGGTACTCCATCCCTCCCAGAAGTCTGTGAGCTGTCTGATATCCTTTCCTACTTAAAATAGCTAGAGGTGGTTTATACTACTTATGGCTTGATAATTCTGACTGAGACTCAGACACCATTCTACGCTTAGGTGTAAATAAACATGTGCGGTCCCTGCCGTTACAGAGTCCTCGAGGCCAGGCATTGATTTGTCTTTAGCACCTTTTTGCCAATGTGGAATCCCTCTGCAAAATGAGATTAAAGTGATGAAACATTTCTTTAACAAACACGTCAGAACACATACACCCAAGAAACGTATGCATCTTCGGCCCCCTCCAAGTGGGAAATCTTTGTTCACAGCACACTTTTTATTTATTTAAACAGTGGTACTACCATTGTTTAAAACTTTAAGGAAATGTTTGAGAATCACCTTGCGCCTGACATTTATTTTATTTGTGCTTTGAACATATGTATTCAAAAATTTAAGTATTATAAGATAAAAAATTATCTCCTTCTCAACCTTTGTCTTTGGTTTCCTAGTTCCTCTTCCCAGAGCTAGTGTGATACCTCTTTCTTCAAATCCTTTCAGAGATGAGATAATACAGAGAGAAACACAGGTATACAGACATAGATGCTTAAAGTCTAGAAGTCAGTATGTAATTATATCCTTTTTAAACAAAAATGGTAGTATATGCCTCTGCAACTAGTTTTTCCATATACTATCTTGGAGACTGTTCCTTATCAGCACATAAAACTCTGCCTCATTCTTACTAATGATGGAATAGTATTGTAATTTATGGTTATTCCATAATTACTTAACCTGTGTCCTATTGTTGGATATTATGTTTCTTTTAATCTTTTCCTGTTGCCGTAAATAATCTATACAAGATTCCTTCTGTACTTTCATGAGTGTATCTGTCAGATAAATTCTAAGAAGTGTAATTGCTAGGTCAAAGGTTAAGTTTATTTAAAACTAATGTTTCTAAAGTGCCTTCCAAAGAGACAGTATAAATTTTAACTCTTAAACAACGCATAAGAGTGTCTGATCCCTCTCTTCTTCCCAACCTCCCTGCCCCCTTTCTTAATTTCCTTTGGTGATGGCAAATTTCCATCATTTGAGAATAGGTTTAACTTCTGAAAATTGCTCCCAAGTCACTCAAAGTCAACCCTAATAAATAAAAGCACAATCTTGTCAGATAACGCCATTCTGAGTATCAGCTGAGCTGTGGCTTTAAAATAATTGAGAATTCTTGTCTGGTTTGTAAAATGATTCTGAAATTAGATCCAAAATGAGATCCAAACATATTCTGATGATGCAACAGTAGCATCATTCAAATAACTGTGTTATGCTCAGTCACATCCGACTCTCTGCGATCCCATGGACTGTAGCCCACCAGGCTCTTCTGTCCATGGAATTTTCCAGGCAAGAATCCTGGAGCAGGTTGTCATTTCCTACTCCAGGGGATCTTCCCAATCTAAGGATCAAACCTATGTCTCTTGTGTCTCTTGCACTGGTAAGCAGACCTAGGAAGCCCTGGCAAATAAGTGTACTGCTTCCCAAAGGGATACTGTTGAAGAGGACAGTGTTCAGTCAAAGGCAGAAGATCTGGTGTATCAAATCAACAATTCTTATTGCATCATAGGCGCACTACAAGTGAGGTATAAAGATCAAGTCCTGAGGCTGCTTGGTGTCTCGTTTATGCAACTCAGCATCATCACTTTATACCCAGTTTTGTTTTGTTTTGTTTTGTTTTGTACCATTTATCTTAATGAATTCTTACAACTTCCTTGAGGTAAAGGTAGCAAGTGGTATTTTATCTCTGCTGAACCTAAGAATTCCAGATACCCTCAGTGACTTGCTCAAACAGTACTCACATAAAATTCCACAGAACACATTGTGTCATCAGAGAAATCCTGGAAAGTAATCAGTTTGCTTTTCTGTTAGGTTTCATTATGATTCCAAGGGTCACTGATAGAAGGTACCCTCAGAATCATAATTCTGAGAATTATACCTATGTTAGTAGCATTACAATTAACTGAAGTTTCTTCAAATAGAGGGTAAAGATGAATAAAACTCGGATATGCAACTAGTACTGTTCTAGTGATATTCATCAATTATTCTCAGTCCCTGAGAAGGAAAAATCACTTAGTGGCATTTGCCAATATCTGGCATAAATGCTCCTACTGTGGCTAATTTCAGACTACTTACATGACATCAACTGACTCACAAAATTTCTAAAAATTTAACAACAGATATCACTGCATGGTAACCATAGTATTTTCTGAAATTTTCTTAAGTTATTTTTAATTGAAAAATAATTACAATATTGTGTTGGTTTCTGCCATACATCAACATGGATCACCCATAGGTATACCTATGTCCCCTCCCTCTTGGATCTCTCTCCCTCCTCCCACTCCATTCCACCCCTCTAGGTTGTCACAGAGCCCTGATTTGAGTTCCCTGAGTTATACAGCACATTCCCACTGTCTATTTTGCATATGGTAGTGTGTATGTTTCCATACTAATCTCTCCATTTGTCCCACCCTCTCTTTCCTTAATTTTAATAGCATGAAATTTTTACTGAAACGTCAAATTCTTCAGGGCTTCAATATACTACACCTCCGACTTTTGTATTAACACTGCTGTGGATTATTGTGTTCTTATTTCATATGTTTCAGAACTCAAACTTTGCTTTTAGCTTCATTATCCTCAATGTACTGTGCTTCAAAGCATGTAACTTCAATTTTCATAGAAATATATTTTTACATAGGTTGATATGTGAGTCTATTAACATTCACTCATTCGGTACTTCCTTCCTAAATTGTTCTCTATCTCATAAATATTAAATGAAAAGAGAGCAAGAAGCATGTACAAGATCATTTTTTATATTTACATAGTGAAAAAGTTATAAGTAATGTGAACAAAGGAGTCAAAGGGGAATTCAATACATGGCAATTCAGGACATCTTGATAGATGGAACATTTTGCAAAGAATCTGCTTAAATGGCAGTTGAGACAATGCACTGCTCTTGAAATGATAATTCTTTTAAACCACAAAAATGTTTAAAGATGACATAACATGCTCATCAACTCAGTCTGTACATGTGTATATGTGTTTCTGCAAGGTGTAAGTAAGTGTCATAAAATAAAACTCTATGTGAACTTCCTAATAACATCCTTCAAAGAAATCTCCCAAACATTTGTACATGTTAAGTCATGTTTCCACTGCCCAAAATGTTTCTGGAACTTCCTTTGGAAAATGCATAAATCAAAAAGAGAAATTAAGTCCATACATGTCTTTACTTAAATGAAAAATTAGAGCCATCCAACTTGATGGTCAACCTTACTCAACACACTGAACTCCAAGTGACTTATAAATATTTCCAAAGATCAAATACACCCTCAAAAGATCAGATCTGTCAACATTCAAAAGAAGTTTCAAAAATATCCTGAGCAGTGGACACAGAAGCAATCTGAATGTCCATCAACAGATGAACTGATAAAAAGTTTTGGTAAATATATACAGTAGAATATTACTCAGACATAAAAAGGAATGAAATTGGGTCATTTGTAGTGATGTGGATGAACCTAGAGTCTGCCATACAGAGTGAAGTAAGTCAGCAAGAGAAAAACAAGTATCGTATATTAATGTATATAGCCACTTTGCTTTCTTGTACAGCAGAAACTGACACAACATTGCAAAGCGAGTATATTCCAATAAAAATAAAATTTTCTGAGCAGTAGCTGCTTCAGTGAAATAATTGTGTGACCTTTCAAGATGATGATTTAGAAGGGCACATTTAGATGTATATACTCTGGCACATTTTATTTTAAAATCTCATTATGTTTCCTCCGACTTTTGTATTAACACTGCTGTGGATTATTGTGTTCTTATTTCATATGTTTCAGAACTCAAACTTTGCTTTTAGCTTCATTATCCTCAATGTACTGTGCTTCAAAGCATGTAACTTCAATTTTCATAGAAATATATTTTTACATAGGTTGATATGTGAGTCTATTAACATTCACTCATTCGGTACTTCCTTCCTAAATTGTTCTCTATCTCATAAATATTAAATGAAAAGAGAGCAAGAAGCATGTACAAGATCATTTTTCTATATTTACATAGTGAAAAAGTTATAAGTAATGTGAACAAAGGAGTCAAAGGGGAATTCAATACATGGCAATTCAGGACATCTTGATAGATGGAACATTTTGCAAAGAATCTGCTTAAATGGCAGTTGAGACAATGCACTGCTCTTGAAATGATAATTCTTTTAAACCACAAAAATGTTTAAAGATGACATAACATGCTCATCAACTAGGTCTGTACATGTGTATATGTGTTTCTGCAAGGTGTAAGTAAGTGTCATAAAATAAAACTCTATGTGAACTTCCTAATAACATCCTTCAAAGAAATCTCCCAAACATTTGTACATGTTAAGTCATGTTTCCACTGCCCAAAATGTTTCTGGAACTTCCTTTGGAAAATGCATAAATCAAAAAGAGAAATTAAGTCCATACATGTCTTTACTTAAATGAAAAATTAGAGCCATCCAACTTGATGGTCAACCTTACTCAACACACTGAACTCCAAGTGACTTATAAATATTTCCAAAGATCAAATACACCCTCAAAAGATCAGATCTGTCAACATTCAAAAGAAGTTTCAAAAATATCCTGAGCAGTGGACACAGAAGCAATCTGAATGTCCATCAACAGATGAACTGATAAAAAGTTTTGGTAAATATATACAGTAGAATATTACTCAGACATAAAAAGGAATGAAATTGGGTCATTTGTAGTGATGTGGATGAACCTAGAGTCTGCCATACAGAGTGAAGTAAGTCAGCAAGAGAAAAACAAGTATCGTATATTAATGTATATAGCCACTTTGCTTTCTTGTACAGCAGAAACTGACACAACATTGCAAAGCGAGTATATTCCAATAAAAATAAAATTTTCTGAGCAGTAGCTGCTTCAGTGAAATAATTGTGTGACCTTTCAAGATGATGATTTAGAAGGGCACATTTAGATGTATATACTCTGGCACATTTTATTTTAAAATCTCATTATGTTATGAGGGTCTTCTCTCATAGCTCAGTTGGTAAAGAATCTGCCTGCAATGCAGGAGACCCTGGTTTGATTCCTGGGTCAGGAAGATCCCCTGGAGAAGGGATAGGCTGCCCACTCCAGTATTCTTGGGCTTCCCTGTAGCTCACCTGGTAAAGAATCCACCTGCAATGTGGGAGACCTGAGTTCGATCCCTGGGTTGGGAAGATCCCCTAGAGAAGGGAAAGGCTACCCACTCCAGTATTCTGGCCTGGAGAATCCCCGTGGACAGAGGAGCCATGGGATCCCAAAGAGTCAGACACAACTAAGTGACTCTCACTTTCACATTATGAGAGGTCACTTCACAGAGTGGTCAAAAGCACATATCTGGAAGTCATCTGTGGTCTGCCTCCAACATTTCCCAGCCATGTGAACCTGAACAAGTTATTTACTCTCTCCACACCTCACTTTTCCTTATCTGCAAAATAAAAGTAGTAACACACTCCTGAGGGTACTGTTTTGAGAGTGAAACAAGGATAATGTATATAAAATCCTTAACTCTAGGCCTCCAAGTGATAGCTACTCAATCAATGGTAACTATTTTTTCTTTTTATCTTTATTACATCGCACATAGTCCTGCATGTCCTTTTTTGCAGATGACTTCATTATTTTACCTCATTTGTTAGAAATGAGGTAAACACTGCTACACTGTTACGTTATTGAGAGGTCTAAACTGGGGCACACTGCAATACCTTGAGCTGGAAAGCAGAGACACCACAGTAATAGTTACTATTCACATATGGTAGAAAAGTAGAGAGAAATTACACCTAGATAGCAAAACCATATTCCTGGGAAGAAATTCTGATTCAAATGGAAGACTAATGGAATATAATCAACTCTATTCTTAGTTGAAAATGTAGTGGTGGTTACATTAAATAGCAGTCTCAGAGAACTAGCTTATGTTGCCAAGGGCGAAGAATGAGGGAGAGAGAGAGACTGGAATCAACATGTACACTCCGCAATATTTAAAATGAATAACCAACAAGGTGGTCCTATACAGCACAGGGAACTCTGCTCAATGTTACGTGGCAGCCTGGATGGGAGGGGAGTTTGAGGGAGAATGGATACATGTATACATATGGCTGAGTCCCTTTGCTGTCCACCTGAAACTGTCACAATGCAGTTAATCGGCTATACTCCAATATAAAACAAAAAGTTTTTTAATTAAAATTCTTTTAATAGTTGTCTCAAATGGGAAAAATAAGCAGTCTCATTATTCTTAATCTCTTCATCCTTACAAGTCATCAGAAGCCCTAATCTCTTATCCCTGTTCATGTAACATCAGGCACCCTATTGGGAACTCCAAGGTCTCAAACCCTGTGCCCAACAATGAAGGAAGTCCCAGAAAAGTCATCACACAGGGAAGAACAGGAATGGAGCTGAGCCAGGCACGTCTCAGGAACAAGTGCTCTAACCAGTGACCAAGAGGAGTCCAAAACATCTTCAGGGGTTGAGGTACCCTCCAGGACACCTCTGGATCGGGGGCAAGAGGATCAAAGAAGCAAGAAGAGATGTCAGCTCTCTTCATCTTACTTTCAAGCTAGCTCTACCTCCCTTCTTTAATAGTAGCCTTCTTGGGGGTCCTTTAATATTTGCCAAAAACTCCCAAAGTGTTAGGCATAGCCAGAACCTATAAGGAACCTTCTCTCCCCAATAGGAAATATTTCTAGACACTAACTTCTGGGAAATGATAAAGTGCATACATTGCAAATATAAAGGGTTATATAAATACTTAACAATCGAAGCATTTCTACTACTCTGCCCACAAAAAGCCATTACCTCTGTCTTTATGACAGAAGGTTTAATGTTGCTGAATCTTGCTCAAGTGTAATATTCACTTGAACACAAAGGTCCAATTTTATAGTGGCAATTTTTTATCCCAAATCACAGTCACAACCTAATCCAATTCAAGTATTCTGATACCACATCTTCCATGAAATAGCTTTTCTTCAGCCATACTTACTTTCCAGCTCACTGCCTTCCCACCTCCCCAGAGCCCAGCCTAGTGCTCAACTCGGAGTACATACACAATAAATTATAAGTGGAGAGAGGAACACTTCAAAATCATAACATGTCTCCTTAGGAAAGGTGCCCTAAACAAGGGAAAGAATAGTAATAACTGCCATATGTGGCAGGCTCTCTAAGTATATTATCTTTAATCTTCACTACCACCTTGCAAAGAAGGTGAAATTATTATTCACTTTACACACAGGAAATTGAGAGCAGAGCAGTAGCTATCTTGCCCAAGAATTCAGAATTATTAAATGGCAGAGCTGGGATATAAACAGCCTCTGTCTCTAGAACTGGAGTAACCACTTGAGTAAATAGCCTCTAACCTAGGAAATCCCCTCAAAGAGATCCAACACCTACTATGTAACAGTCACCAATTTCCCCATCTCCTCTCGTGGATCACTATGATGCTGCCTCTTAGCATTGCCAAGAATGCTCCCAACGCCACCCAGTCATGACACCCTCATCTGCTTCCTCTCTGTTTGCACAGATGAGCAGATATAACCCAAGGCTTAGTCTTCACATCCATTCTGGGCTTTCAGAGGCTTCATTTCCCTTCCTCTGTGGCCTTAAGTGCTATAGGGCTAAGCTGAGCAACAGTGAGCTGTGTGACTAGCAACACGCTATCATCAGCACTGCTCTTCCTGTCTAACACCACACTCACTGTCCCCAGGACATCTTTTGCAAACAATCTCCAGGAGCATGCAAAGATCTACTGTGGAATCTCATTTTATAGACATTGTGTTCGAAAATCATGGAGTATACAGTCATAAAAAAAAATGAAATATTGCCATTTGCAGCAACGAATATGAACCTAGAGATTATCATATGTACTGAAGTCAGAAAGAGAAAGACAAATATCATATGATGTCACTTATATATGGAATCTAAAATATTATATAAATGAATGTATTTATAAAACAGATTCAGAAACACAGAAAACATAGTTACCAAAGAGGTAAAGTAGGGAAAGGGATAAATTAGGAGCTTGGGATTAGCTATTGTACATAAAATAGATAATTAACAAGGACCAACTGTATAGTACAGGGAATTATATTCAATATTCTGTAATAAACCATAATGAAATAGAATATATATATATACACATACACACACACACACACACACACACACACACACACAAACACACCTGACTGAGTGACTGAACAAAATATAAATGTGTATATATAAATGAATCACTTTGTTGTACATCAGAAACCAACACAATATTGTAAATCAACTATTCTTCAATAAGAAAATATAAATAAAAATCAAGAAGCATGCAAAATAAAATAAAATTACCTTTAAAAATCACATATATGTGGCAAAAATACACAATGGGAAGTCTCTTCAACAAGTGGTGCTGGAAAAACTGGTCAACCACGTGTTAAAGAATGAAACTAGAACACTTTCTAACACTATACACAAAAATAAACTCAAAGTGGATTAAAAATCTAAACATAAGACCAGAAACTATAAAACTCCTAGAGGAAAACATAGGCAAAACACTCGATGACATAAATCACAACATGATCCTCTATGATGACTTCCCAGAGTAACGGAAATAAAAACAAAATGGGACCTAATTAAACTAAAAAGCTTTTGCACAACAAAGGAAACTGTAAGCAAGGTGAAAAGAGAGCCCTCAAAATGGGAGAAAATAATAGTAAACAAAACAACTGACAAAGACTTAGTCTTCAAAATATACAACAGTTCATGCAGCTCAATCCCAGAAAAATGAACAACCCAATCAAAAAGCGGGCAAAAGACCTAAACAAACATTTCTCCAAAGAAGACATATATATGGCTAATAAACACATGAAAAGATGCTCAACATCACTCATTATTAGAGAAATGCAAATCAAAACCACAATGAAGTATCATCTCATGCTGATCAGAAGGCCATCATCAAAAAGTCTACGAACAGTAAGTGCTGGAGAGGGTGTGGAGCAAAGGCAACCCTCTTGTTGGTGGGAATGCAAACTGGTACAGATACTATCGAGAACAGTATGGAGGTTCCGTTAAAAACTAAAAATAGAGCTACCATATGACCCTACAATCTCACTCCTGGACATACACCCAAGGAAACCAGAACTGAAAGAGACACATGTACCCCAGTGTTCACAGCAGCACTGTTTACAACAGCTAGGATGTGGAAGTAACCTAGATATCCATCGGCAGATGAATGGATAAGGAAGTTGTGGTACATATACACAATGGACTATCACTGAGCGGTAGAAAGGAATGCATTTGAGTCAGTTCTAAAGAGGTGGCTGAATCTGGAGCCTATTATACATAATAAAGTAAGTCAGAAACAGACAAGTACTGTATATTAACACATATATATGGAATTTAGAAAGATGGTATCAACTATCCTACATGCAAAGCACCAAAGGAGACACAGATGTAAAGAAGAGAACTTGGACTCAGTTGGAGAAGGCAAGGGTGGGATGATTTGAGAGAATGGCATTGAAACATGTATACTACCATATGTAAAATAGATGGCCAGTTCAAGTTCAATGCTTGAAGCAGGGCACTCAAAGCCAGTGCTCTCGGACAACCCAGAGGGTGGGGAGAGAGGTGGGAAGGGGGTTTAGGATGGGAGGAACACATATATACCTGTGGCCAACTGATGTTGATGTATGGAAAAAACCATCACATTATTGTAAAGTAATTATAGTCCAATTAAAATAAATAATTTTTAAATAAAAAATACATAGAAAAAATCATATATAATGTAAGTAACTATATTGTAAAAATTATATCTAATTATATATTCAAATAAAATTACCCTTATAATCACCTACAAAGTACACTGTTTATGACATCGTGTATTCAGTTCTGCAATCAGATTCTTAGCAGATTTAATTTTGAGAATCACTAATTTAGGAAGAAAGTCAAGATCAGGTGCCTACATATTCCAATCATTCTGCCTATCAGAAGGAGAAATTGTTCCTGGCTGCTTGTAGGATATACTCCACTCTTTTTAAGGTATAACATGATAAAAGTTGAGTGTGCTATTGTGACACCTTACTCTAAGATAGTTTCTTAAGTCAAAGAGCAAATTGGGTCCTTGAGTAGCCACAGTGTCATCCAATTTCCTGCTCAGAAAGAACACATAAGTCCAGGGATAAACACAACTCAGTTTCTCAAATTGAGATCCCCATTGTATTAGGAAGTAAAGATGAGAAAGCCAATTCATGAGAAAATTAACCCCCAGCTACTTGCCTCTGTCTTGCGCAGCTGTTTCCCTTTCCTTTCTCCACTTACTTTTTTCATGCCTTTCTATATGTGTAGTTTGTTTTATTTTGTTTTTTTTTCCATAACTATTTTTTGGCCACCTTTATAAAGCCCTTAGTCCTGTTCTCAGTTACTATGTAAATTTCTACGTTTCCCTACATGTTTTCTTTTCTGTGGAAGTTTCTTGTTTGTTTCCTTCTTCATTTACTCATAGCCAGTCAGAACTTTAAAGGAGCAACATCACACTTTGGTCTTCTGACACTCTGCCCCATTTTCAGATTCATATCTCCCAACTCCTTTTATTGACCAAGGTTATAGATGTGGCAGAGATACCATCTGGTTAAATTCTGAATTGTGTAGGAAAAGGAGAAAGTCTGAGAATGACCCAGCACAGCCAACAGATCTGGAAAAACATGCTGTGTCTGCAGCCCAAGGCTCACAGATGCCCCACAGCATCCCATGAGGCAGCTGGCCCTGCTCTTCTATCTGTAAGTGAGATGGTATTCAATCGGTTGCTTTCATTTTCTAATTTCCAAAAGTTTTTAAGAAATGTTCACCACAGTCCTCTTTATAAGAGAAGTCATTTTCAGAGGGACACAAAAGGAGACCAGCTTACACTGGTAAAGGGCCAAGCAAAAACAGAGCAAAGTTCTTCTCAAGATGGGTAAGGAGAACTAGAAATTCTCAGGCTGGAAGTTAACTTGGTCAGGAAGTCAAAGTCTTGAAAAAGCAAAAGCTGTAAAGCTTTGATTAAAATTCCCATCGCTGGTTATATTTATATGCCCATTCAGGTGCTCATAAAGGAAGGGCATTTTTATTAAGAACACTGTAGATCACTTTGAATACATTTCCCTGTACTTTTCTTTGCTCCTTTCTCCATCTTTTTATAATGATATAAATTAAAGGGCAGAGGCATCAGGTGATAATGATGGATTTTCTTCACTATTTGGCTTGTGCCACAACAAACCTTAATATTATTTTAGCAATGTGAGTTATTTGATCTAGAAGGATCCGCCTGTTCAATACAGTCAGAGGTAGTGCTCAGGAATTAGCTGGCTTGACCTGGGTCAATCAATAGATTGACAAACTAGCCCTTTTTAAGTCCAAGACCTATTTTATAGGAACATGAAGCTTGTGGTGTTCATACAAGAAAGGGACCTGGAGACTGTGCCAAAGGTTTCACAGCTGAAAGCATTCACAGGACACTTTTATATCCTTAAAGAGGTTCTCAAAGGCTCTGAACCAGGCAAAGGCAGGAGGGAGGGGGCACTAAGGAGACATAGCCATTCCTCTGAAATAATTATGGACAGGTTTAAAAATACACAAACATAGCCTTGAATATCTGGGGAGGTGAAAAAAGGTACTTTGTGTGAATTATCCTGTGATTGTTACAACTTCAAACAATGCTCCTGTAACTATTTTATAGACATGATGTGACAAGCAAAATAAGTGAGTAAAAGATGAAAAATCACGGAAAGGAGTAATATTGATACCATTTCCCCAGTCTCATGCAGAGTTTCCATGGCCTAACTCATGTCCCTGTCTCAGAAGGTGGAAAAGTACTTTAAGTTCAAAGGAAGCTTGCCCTGAGACTGCATAGACCCTCCTGATAGATCATCCTATTATGTGATTCCAGCTGGTGGCAGATGGGTTGGAGGGGAGTATTAAGAGGGAGAGGCATTTGGGATGTGGATTTGTAAGGGTTTCCGCCTTCTCAGAAAGATGCTGCCATTAGCCTCATTACCAGTCACTGGAAACTGCTTAAACACCCTTCCCCCACTGAAAGCTAACATAGAATGTCAGACTCTTCAGTCATCAAAGTCTACAGGGGGTCTTGCACTGGAAAAGCAGGCTGCTTTTTCAAAGGAAAAAAAAAGAAACTTCTGTGGGCTCCTTCACTATTATCATGGACTTTCCCATCAGGGTGATGTTTATTGCTTTCCTCCTCTCCCAGGCTTTTTAAATGTCCCCTGTTGAAAAGACAGAACCTCACGCAGTGAATTTTGATTAGAAGTTTGTATCATCTCTCTTCTAATATGAAGCTAGTGTTCAAAGGGTACCGGAATGGAGGCCTGTAATTTTTAGCTGGAGCACTCTAATATTTCAAACAAAGGATATAATAAATGACAAAACAGGCAAGAAATTACTCGATTAAAAATGACAGTATGAGCTATTTCCCTGGAGAACATATGATTGGCCCTCCAACTGATGCCTCTGGTATCTACAGAGGGTGAAATCAAACCTCTCCAAGCAATCTGCTGCAAGGCCAATGCCAGAGAAGGGAGTTAGAGGAGGAAACTCACTCAGAGCCAGGGAGGAGCAGGCACCACAGAAAGAGGGACACTGATTACACTCCAAATCAATGCGTTATGCTGACAGGGCTCTGCAGTAGGAAAAGCTAGCAACCAAATTGCATCTCCTGAGCCCTGCCCGTCAGTAGGTGTTACTATTCATACATGCAAATCTACAAGCACTGAGCAGAGATTAAAAGGGAGAGGGAGGCAGAAGACAGCAAGAGGAAAAAGACTTCAGCTCAGGCTGCAGATCAGAGTGGCAAGCATTATCATAAACATAAAAACCGAAATTCTCCCTCATTCCAATTCACAGGTGCTTTGCTTTAAGGGAAAAAAAAAAAAGTCAACCACAGATTCCTTTATGTCAGGGAAAAAAAAAAACTGCCTAAATTCTGTTTTATCACTGAACAGCTGTTCTTTCAAGTTCTGGCTAAGCCCCTTCAATCTCTGTCTTGATTAGTCTAATTATGCATCTACTGAAAATCTAATGCCAACCTTGAATTTAGTTCATCACTACCCATGGCAATATCCTCATTTATCTGAGCCCATGGATCCCATCCTGCAAGTGCCTGGGGAACATGTCTGAGAGTAAATATTTCTAAGGGCATGTGTGATATGCAGAATAATTACTCAGATGCCCAGGTAACATACAGCAGAGATCTTGCACTTCTCTATCCCCATGAGTAGATTCATGTTGGCATAGGATTTTTCCATGATGAAGTTAGTACTTGTTCTCCTAGGATGCTTCCCTGAGGTGGTAAGATTGACTTTTCATTATGATTATGCACATATAGCATCACTGTAGACCAGCTTATCAGCTAATGGGGACAATGTGAAGATCCACAGACAACATCAAAAGAGCATCTCTCCTCCCCCAGGGAAGCCACTGATAAGCCAGGAACAGGGCCTGGGCATGAAAACCCCAAGAGTGATTAGAAACACCAGGATGAAAACATACCACCAGCTGGATTAACTGACGGGCCATTACCAATCCCCAGCCCTAATGCTCAATAGGGATGTGTCAAACTGCCAGATTGTGCTATCCAGACACAGCCAAGCTCTGGTTTCCCCTGGAATGAAAACAGGCCCCATATGGGGGTCCAAGTTACATGTAGGATAAACATCTCCCCTTCCCATTTGGAAAAAAGCACTGCTTTAGACTCCCCTAGCAGCCAGACATTAAAGAGTCTGCCTGCAATGTGGGAGACGCGAGTTCAATTCCTGCGTCGGGAAGATCCCCTGGAAAAGGAAGTAGTAACCCACTCCAGTGTTCTTGCCTGGAGAATCCCATGAACTGAGGAGCCTGGCAGGCTACAGTCCATGGAGTCACACAGAGTCAGACATGACTGAGTGAGTAACACTAACAACTCTTCAGTCATGTAGAAGAGGGCCGTTTTACTAGGAAATCTTTTTTAGATTTTGAGGCATTTTGGAATGCTGATTAATATCCCTTTACATTTACATGTTGCTTTCATACACACTGATTTATTTATCTCATCCTACCACCCAGAAATCCTCCCATCCAGAAATCTATTGCCATGACTAATTCACCACCCATAAAATATTCTCTATAATAATCACTATCTTCTGCTTGGTTTTAAAATGTGCTAATTATTTTTGCCAAGGATGTTAAAGCATCCGAAGCACTATCAGATATCTCTTTAAAGCTCAGAAAAGAGATTCCAAATAGCTGGAGGAAAACCAAAGTTCAAAATTAGTCTTTGATAAAAACCAGATTTGATACTTCAGGGGAGGGAGTCATTTCTTTTAAGTAAAAGAAGATTCAAATCACAGAGGAAACAAAGCAGGATCTTCTCTCACCCAACTTCATCTCATATTTCCAATCACATGTCTCCCCACATCAGTTCTGGAGAAGAGTAGACCACACCATTGATAGTAAAAGCAGAGGCTTTTTTTTTTTTTTAAAGAAGAAAGTTTGAGAAAAGTCATGAGGAAAGGAGGATCTAAATTAGGATCCTTATATTTAAGCAGGGAATAAATGAAAATCCCACACCCAAACATTCTTTATGAATGAAATACATCAAACTTGTCTCTCTCTACTCAACTGAAAATGAAATTCACCATCATCTAAAACTTGAAGAGTGAATCCTCAAATTTAACTTTAGAAAGGTTGGTTTCTCTTCTGATCTGTTTCCATGAAAAAATCATTTACTGACTGCCCAGCATTCTTCCTATGACATGTTCTATGATGGTGACAGCCTTCCTGGATTGATGTCAGAGACATTATCATCTTCAGAGGGAAACAGTTGTGAACAATTTAAGTATCCCATTTTGCACACATCTTAAAAGTCACTGTGACTGTTTTCAAATAAAAGAATTTCAAATCAAATTCTTTGATATTCTTTCCTTTGGTGGAGATTAATTCCCCTTCCTTGTGTGTGGATCAAGTGACTCTTTTTTAACAAATAAATTGTAGCAGAGATGATAGAGCATGACCTAGGGAGGGTCAGTTGTGAAATACACTTAGACTTCCCTGTTGCTCTCTCTGTTGGGTCACTTGCTCTGCGGAAACCAGCTGCCATGTTGTGAGGGCACTCAGCCATTCCCATTGAGAGGTCTACATGGTGAGGAACTAAAGCCACCTTCTGACAAGTTACGCAAATCTGTCATGCAAGTGAGTCAGCCACTTTAGAAGTAGCTCCTTCAGCTTCATTCAAGCTTTCATGGACTGTGCACCTGGCCACAATCTTGACCATAATCTCAAGAGGGACCGTAAGCAGAACCACCCAGCAAAGTCCCTCCTGGATTCCTGAACCACAGAAACTGTGTGGGATAATAAGTGTTTTCTGTTTTACGCCACAAAGTTTGGGGGCAGTTTATTATATGACAACAGATAACTAACACAGTCACCATTATCAAAAAAATTTATAGGACACCTACTCTGTATGAGACATATGCAGGTGGCCCAAGTATATGTGTGTATAGCTTCCTTCCTGAAGAGACTGCTTTTTCTTCAGTGAAATCCCCCAGTCTTGGGGGAAAGTTTTGAAACAGGCATCTACAGACTCCTTTAGAGAAACAGGTTTCCCCCACCTACTCTTTCCTTCAGTCTAGAAAGGATTTTGTCATTTAAAAACAAGTCTTGGCTGTTATCATGAGTGCCTTCAGAATCTGACACTGCACCATATTTATGTTTTGTCCTATTTGTTGTCTTCCAAGTGCAGCTGAGACACAGCAACATTTTCAAATAACAGGCAAGAAAACAAATTCTTGGAGGAGAGCTGTCACCCAGTTTTTATTGGCAGCACAAAACTGAGGTTTTAGCTAACGGGACACACATAAATACTCCTGATGCCTGCTTATTCTGAATGTTATGTCTCCCTGGCTTGTCATTAACAATACAGATCAACACTCTAGGCTTCTGAGTAGGGAGGGGACACCAATGGCAACAGAATGTCAATGCCCATGGATGGCACAGATGATCAGGCAACTATTCAGAAAAGCTTGTCACAAGAACTAACTCTCAGGCAGTGAACAGAACAGGCTTTTTCATATGATTTACTTTTTATGACTGTTTCCATTTTATGAAGGCCTGAGAAATGTCTGCCTGCCTCTCAACAAATAGTTCTTCTCCTTCTGCACTTGATCTCTGAAAGACTCTACAGGCCAGGCCAGGAGACTGTCCAGCAGAGTGGGCCATTCCTGACCCAACCAGAGCCTCCCTCCACATCACCAGCCAGTACAGTTATGGGTTAAGGACCTGAGAGCTTGGGCTCCAGTCTTGGTACCAACTCCTGGGGTGAGACAGCCCCCTTGATGTTTTCTGTGCCTGGACATTGGCATTTCAGAATTTAAAACTAAAAGGAAGGAAGGAAGCTAGGAAGTTGGAAATGAGGGAGGGAAATAGATAACAAAGAGATCCAAAGGACCCTCATCTTTCTGTGCCGCTCTTATTTAGTTCAAATGCTTGGAAGGTGACATGTATCAGTGCTCAACACATTTGGCAAAAAGGAGAAGCAGTATAATTCAGCCTTAGCCTGGATTTGAATCCTGGCCTAACCACTTCTTGAGTCTGTGACTCTCAGCAAGTAAGCTTCAGGTTCTCAGCTACAAAATGGGGTGACAGACCTGTCCCTATAGCTCAAGCACATAAGGAGATTTAAATGAAGCTGCACAGGTAAAGCACTAAGCAACATCTGGCTTGTAGCCTGTGTTCAAGAGATGTTGTTGCTCAGCTGCTCAGTCATGTTTCACTCCTTGCAACCCCATGGACTGCAGCACACCAGGCTTCCCTGTCCTTCACTGTCTCCCAGAGCTTGCTCAAACTCAAGTCCATTGAGTTGGTGATACTATCCAGCCATCTCATCTTCTGTCATCCCCTTCTCCTCCTGCCCTCAATCCTTCCCAGCATCAAGATATTTTCCAGTGAGTCAGCTCTTCGCATCAGGTGGCCAAAGTATGGGAGCTTCAGCATTAGCATCAGTCCTTCCAATGAATATTCAGGGTTGATTTCATTTAAGATTGACTAGTTTGATCTCCTTGTTGCCCAAAGGACACTTAACAGTCTTCTCCAGGATCACAGTTTGAAAGTATCAGTTATTAAGGTGCTCAGCCTTCTTTATGGTCCAACTCTCACATCAGTACATTACTACTGGAAAAACAATAACTTTGACTAGAAGGCCTTTGTCAGCAAAATGATGTGTCTGCTTTTTAATACTGTCTAGGTTCGTCATAAAATTTTCTTCCAAGAAGCAAGCATCTTTTAATTTCATGGCTGCAGTCACCGTCCACAGTGATTTTGGAGCCCAAGAAAATAAAGTCTTTCACTGTTTCCATTGTTTCCCCATCTATTTGCCATGAAGTAAAAAGGGCCAAATACAATGATCCTAGTTTTCTGAATGCTGAGTTTTAAGACAGCTTTTTCACTCTCCTCTTTGATCTCCATCAAGAGGCTCTTTAGTTCTTATTCTCTTTCTGCCATTAGGGTGGTGTCATCTACATATCTGAGGTTATTCATAATTCTCTTGGCAATCTTGATTCCAGCTTGAGCTTCATTCAGCCAGGCATTTTGTATGATGTGCTCTGCATATAAGTTAAATAAACAGGGTGACAATATCCAGCCTTGACATACTCCTTTCCCAGTTTGGAACCAGTTCATTGTTCCATGTCCAGTTCTAACTGTTGCCTCTTGACCTGCATACAGGCTTCTCAGGGGGCAGATTAGGTGGTCTGGTATTCCCATCTCTTTAAGAATTTTCCAGTTTGTTGTGATCCACCCAGTCAAAGGCTTTAGCATAGTCAATGAAGCAGAGGTAGATGTTTTTCTGGAATTCCCAGGCTTCCTTGGTGACTCAGATGGTAAAGAATCTGCCAACAATGTGGGAGATCTGGGCTTCATCCCTAGTTGGGAAGAGCCCCTGGAGAAGGGAACAGCAAACCACTCCAGTATCTTGCCTAGAGAATTCCATGGACAAAGGAACCTGGGAGGCTACAGTCCATAGGGTCACAAAGAACTAGACATGACTGAGCTTTCACTTGCTTTTTCTATGATCCAACAGATGTTGGCAATTTGATTTCTGGTTCCTCTGCCTTTTCTAAATCCAGCTTGTTCATCTGGAAATTCTAGGTTCACACACTGCTGAAGGCTAGCTTGAAGGATTTTGAGCATTACTTTGCTTGCATGTGAAATGAGAACAATTGTCCAGTAGTTTGAACATTCTTAGGTGCTGGGAGCCAGCGTGAGGAACTCCGCCCATGACAATGGTCATGAGGAAGGAGGCTTGGCATACGCAAAGGTGTGATCAAGCCTCAGGAAACCCCCGTTCCCAAGTATGTACTCCAAAACCAGACTCTGTTTTATGCTCTCACCTACACCTCTGACTTTACAGGGGTCTCTCCCCCATAACCATTTCTCTCGGAGAAGAAGTTAACTTGCAGCTCCAGTTAATAAAAATTCCTGGGCATGACAAGAGTGTTTCAATTTATGAACTCCTCTAAAGATTATCTAGCCCACCTGTATAGGTTCGTCTGACCACATGTGATTGTTTACAGCCTCTCGACCTTAAAAGGCACGAGATGTTTTAGACTTACTAAAGGCAAATTCTTTCGGGAAGTTAGAAATTATTGGTATAGTGGGTTGGTTAGGAATTATATTGGTGAAAGGTTTTTCATTTGTTGTGCCAATAATTGCTGCTAATTCCTTGCCCTGGGTGGGTCAAGGGTGTCTCAGGTCAAACCTTTCTGCTGGCAAACTAGCTTGTGTGACAGGATTATCCATACTCCTGCCACTATGCACATGACTGTTTACTATCCCTCAACCATAAACAGCACAGAGAGTTTTGGAGTATTTTGAGAGTCTTAATTAGCATAGGGCTTTTCTCATTGTTGAGTCAATGACTGCCACCAGGCCTCCATATCCTTAGGCACCTGGGAATATATTAATCAATATATTTGGAATATAGAAAATATAGTAGTTTTTGATGTTAGCAATACTAGACTTTTTGAGTTAATGAATTTTCTCTTTTGTTAAAAATCACTGTACTTTGTTATAAATCACTGTGTCCTTGCTATGTAAAAATGTAACTTTATCACCATCTTAAGACTAAATAGAACTTAAGGGGAACATTGGTGAAGGGTTTTCATTTGGTGGACTGATGTTTGCTGCTAAATCTCCATATTCCCTGCCTTTATAATAAATATAACTAGCGTATGGGAGAAATAAGTATTAACCTTTAAGACTAATCATGTTAACCTTGGGTTAAATAAATTCCTTTCTTGATTGTAACTCACTACACCCTCACCCTATAGGAATGCAACTTTATTTGGACGGTGGTACCTGGTTTAATGGTGCCCTCTCGAGGAGGGTGGGGTGAAGGTACAGGGTGCCTTCTAGAGAGAGTCTGAGAAGCCCGGGCAGGAGAGTGAGCAAGACGGGTCTCTGCTCCAAGGAATCAGCCGAAGAGAGAGAGAGAGAAAGAAAGAGAGAAAGACAGACAGACAGACATGGGGACCCAAGCTCTGATGGAGCAAAGGTGCTTTAATGATTTTTCTGTGAGTATATATAAGCTGTGGTACAAGAAGTTTCTTATGACTATGATAAAGATCAGAAAACTAGGCGTATAACAATCGTTACCAAGGGAACAAGGGATTAATGATTGCCACAAAGTCAGAAGACCATCCGTATCTCAAGAAAGGGGCTCGAGACTAAGCAGTTTTGTCGTAAAGAGAATGTTTTCTAAAGGAGACTCGAGCCTGTCTCACACAACGACCCTGGTTCCTGGGAGCAGCGTTCTGCTCCGCTTGAAAAGAAACAAAGGACCAGTGAGAAGCAGCAGGCAGGGACTCTCCTGTTAAGCGCTCCCCGACGGCTGGGCGCGCCGGGGCGGTGTGTTCACGCTCTTCTAGTAGTTAACTTCTTCCGCTCAGTGAGACTTCTGGTGTCTGTAAAACAACTCCCAGAGTATGCATCCGATGCGGCTATCTCCAAAATTCAGAGAGGAGCTGCAGCAGGGTACAGGGCGGGGTCTGTCCTGGGAGGGCCCACAGGCTCCTGCTCGGTCACACCTGGTGTCTGAGCTCAGCATCTGAGAAGGAAGGTGGGGCTGCCTCCTGGGCGTGGGGAGCAGCAGGATCACAGTCCTCGAGGGGCCTGTTAGTCCCCAGGGTGAGGTGAGCAGCAGTGGATGGACAGACGCATCTGGGCTGGGAGAGGGGACCAGGCAGGAAATGTCACTGGAATTGTCACCGGGAGGAAGAGGAAAGGCAGGAGGGGGCAGGTGGCTCACAGTCGACCACATGCAGGTGAGGGTGGTCTTTTGGAAACAACTTAGAGCTGGGAGGATGCTGTCAGGAGGTCAGCCTCGTTCTCCCGTTCCTTTGTAAAACATGGTGTCAGAGTTTGAGACACGCTCAGGAGACTTCTGAGCCCGTTGCTGCTGTGGCTTCATCAAAGGGGCTCAGGCGTTGCCCACGCCCCCACTGGGGATGAAGCCCATCAGAGCACTGGGGCCACAGACTTCAGGAAACACCTAACCTCAGGGCTGGTCTCCCTTCTTCCAACCAGCTGCTGGCCAGAGGCCATTCTCCCATCCCGACTGACCCCCAGAGCCTAGGAGTGCCCATTGTATAGATGGGCCACATAGTCCTCACGTTCCTGTCGCTGGGTGTTTTGGGGGCTCTATGTCTTGGCTGTTGTAAACGGTGCTTCTCTGAAAACAGGGGTACACGTATCATTTCAAGTTGTGATGTTCTCCAGGTCTGAGCCCAGAAGTGGGGTTACTCGGTCCCATGGCTCATCTGTTTCCTTTCCTCAGGACCCTCCATGCTGTTTTCCATCGTGGATGCACCCTTGTGCAGAGTGTGGGAGGATTCCATTTTCCCCATGCCCTCTGCAGCGTTTATTCTTTGGAGATCTTTCTGATGATGGCCGTTCTGACTGGTGGGAGGGGATTCATCAGTGTAGATTTGATCAGCATTGATTTAACAATGAGTGGGTCTTCCCTTGCCAGGGGTCAGTGTGAGGAACTCCGCCCATGGCAAAGGTCATAAGGAAGGAGGCTTGGCATACGCAAAGGCATGATCAAGCCTCAGGAAACCCCCTGTTCCCAAGCATCTACCCCCAAACCAGAGTCTGTTTTGTGCTTTCACCTATACCTCTGACTTTACGGGGGGCTCTCCCTCATAACCATTTCTCTCGGAGAAGGAGTAAACATGCAGCTCCAAGGCAATAAAAATTCCTGGGCGTGACAAGAGTGTTTTGACTTACGAACTCCTCTGAAGGTTATCTAGCCTGCTTGTATAGGTTCGTCTGGCCACATGTGATTATTTACAACCTCCCAACCTGAGAGGCACGAGATGTTTTAGACTTACTAAAGGCAAATTCTTTTGGGAAGTTAGAAATTATTGGTATAGTGGGTTGGTTAGGAATTATATTGGTGAAAGGTTTTTCATTTGTTGTGCCAATAATTGCTGCTAATTCCTTGCCCTGGGTGGGTCAAGGGTGTCTCAGGTCAAACCTTTCTGCTGGCAAACTAGCTTGTGTGACAGGATTATCCATACTCCTGCCACTATGCACATGACTGTTTACTATCCCTCAACCATAAACAGCACAGAGAGTTTTGGAGTATTTTGAGAGTCTTAATTAGCATAGGGCTTTTCTCATTGTTGAGTCAATGACTGCCACCAGGCCTCCATATCCTTAGGCACCTGGGAATATATTAATCAATATATTTGGAATATAGAAAATATAGTAGTTTTTGATGTTAGCAATACTAGACTTTTTGAGTTAATGAATTTTCTCTTTTGTTAAAAATCACTGTACTTTGTTATAAATCACTGTGTCCTTGCTATGTAAAAATGTAACTTTATCACCATCTTAAGACTAAATAGAACTTAAGGGGAACATTGGTGAAGGGTTTTCATTTGGTGGACTGATGTTTGCTGCTAAATCTCCATATTCCCTGCCTTTATAATAAATATAACTAGCCTATGGGAGAAATAAGTATTAACCTTTAAGACTAATCATGTTAACCTTGGGTTAAATAAATTCCTTTCTTGATTGTAACTCACTACACCCTCACCCTATAGGAATGCAACTTTATTTGGACGGTGGTACCTGGTTTAATAAAAAACACCCTTGGAAAAAAATAAGTTTTTTTGGTTATCAGAAAGAAAGGGTCGTAAAATGTCAGCAGGCCTCATGGCCAGAAGATGATGAAAAACCCCTAAGACCATTTTTTATGTAAAGCATCTGATTTTGATAAAGGTCAGGACTGCTGACCCCAGCGTGACTCTGTATTCATCCCTATGTGTAACAAAAGGTATATAAGCAAACCTAAAAATAAAAAATTGGGATCAGTTCCTGGAAAGACTGATTCCCCCATGTCGTTTCTTTCTTGTTCCCCATTTTTGTGGGTGAATTACGAAGTTATTCAGCCTCTTTTTCTCCACTAATATTTCCTACTACACTATCCATTTCTAATCTCTCAATATATCTGTAATTAAATATGTATTTTTCCAAGGACGCTGACTCTGTCCCTACCTTCAAATCACCCTGGATCCACCAGGGCTAGACCCCAGCACTTAGGCATTGCCTTTCTTTGGAACTGGAATGAAAACTGACCTTTTCCAGTCCTGTGGCCACTGCTGAGTTTTCCAAATTTGCTGGCATATTGAATGCAGCAGTTTAACAGCATCATCTTTTAGGATTTGAAATAGCTCAACTGGAATTCCATCACCTCCACAACTTTGTTTATAGTAATGCTTCCTAAGGCTTACTTGACTTTACACTCCAGGATGTCTGGCTCTAGGTGAGCGACCATACCATCATGATTATCTGGGTTGTGATGATCTTTTTTTATACAGTTCTTCTGTGTATTCTTGCCACCTTTTAATGTCTTCAGCTTCTGTTAGGTCCATACCATTTCTGTTCTTTATTCTGCCCACCTTGGCATGAAATATTCCCTTGGTATCTCTAATTTTCTTGAAGAGACCTCTAGTCTTTCTCTTTCTATTGTTTACTCTATTGCTTTGCATTTCCTCTATTTCTTTGCATGTTCAATAGAAGTTAGCTGCTAGTGTTTATATTGTAAGTGCATGATTGCATAACCAGTAGAAGCTATGTTTCTCAGTTAGTCCCCTGGTATAAAGAACAACCATCCAGGGACTTCCCTGGTGGTGCAGTGGTTGCGACTTTATCTTCCAATGTAGGGGGTGTAGGTTCAATTCCTGGTTGGAAGCTAGGATCCTACATGCCTCAAGGCCAGTTCAGTTCAGTCACTCAGTCGTGTCCAACTCTCTGCGACCCCATGAATCACAGCATGCCAGGCCTCCCTGTCCATCACCATCTCCCGGAGTTCACTCAGACTCACGTCCATCGAGTCCGTGATGCCATCCAGCCATCTCATCCTTGGTCATCCTCTTCTCCTCCTGCCCCCAATCCCTCCCAGCATCAGAGTCTTTTCCAATGAGTCAACTCTTTGCATGAGGTGGTCAAAGTACTGGATTTTCAGCTTTAGCATCATTCCTTCCAAAAAAATCCCAGGGTTGACCTCCTTCAGAATGGACTGGTTGGATCTCCTTGTAATCCAAGGGACTCTCAAGAGTCTTCTCCAACACACAGTTCAAAAGCATCAATTCTTTGGCGCTCAGCATTCTTCACAGTCCAACTCTCACATCCATACATGACTATTGGAAAAATCATAGCCTTGACTAGACGGACCTTAGTTGGCAAAGTAATGTCTCTGATTTTGAATATACTATCTAGATTGGTCATAACTCCTCTTCCAAGGAGTAAGCGGCTTTTAATTTCATGGCTGCAGTCACCATCTGCAGTGATTTTGGAGCACAAAACAATAAAGTCTGACACTGTTTCCCCATCTATTTCCCATGAAGTGATGGGACCAGGTGCCATGATCTTAGTTTTCTGAATGCTGAGCTTTAAGTCAACTTTTTCACTCTTCTCTTTCACTTTCATCAAGAGGCCCTTTAGCTCCTCTTCACTTTCTGCCATAAGGGTGGTGTCATCTGCATATCTGAGGTTATTGATATTTCTCCCGGCAATCTTGATTCCAGCTTGTGTTTCTTCCAGTCCAGCGTTTCTCATGATGTACTCTGCATAGAAGTTAAATAAGCAGGGTGACAATATACAGCCTTGACGTACTCCTTTTCC
>SJYC01146677.1:0-24087 GCA_006408675.1 Madoqua kirkii | reverse complement strand
TCTGCATATCTGAGGTTATTGATATTTCTCCCGGCAATCTTGATTCCAGCTTGTGTTTCTTCCAGTCCAGCGTTTCTCATGATGTACTCTGCATAGGAGTTAAATAAGCAGGGTGACAATATACAGCCTGGATGCACTCCTTTTCCTATTTGGAACCAGTCTGTTGTTCCCTTTCCAGTTCTAACTGTTGCTTCTTGACCTGCATACAGATTTCTCAAGAGGCAGGTCAGGTGGTCTGGTATTCCCATCTCTTTCAGAATTTTCCACAGTTTATTGTGATCCACTCAGTCAAAGGCTTTGGCATAGTCAATAAAGCAGAAAGATTTTTTTCTGGAACTCTCTTGCTTTTTCCATGATCAGGTACTTGTAGAAAAACTGTATTGAAAAATGAGTATCCTCAGTAAGGCAGATTAAATCTTTATTCTGGAACACACATGCTTTTAGTATTGTGAATAACAAATTGGGAGGTATGATTATTATTACTGTTGTATCCAAGAAGAAAAAATAAAATTTTTGTGATTATTTGACTTATAGGCTAAACTAGCTGCTTTTATTATTAAATACCATTGTTTCTTCAAAACAGTGGCTAATCAATAAAACAGAATGATTCAGAGTTGGGTATTTAGCAAAATATTTCTTGAAGATTAAATTAAATGGTCCAGTCATGTGAAGGGGACAAAAATGACATGATTTATTCTCAATGATACTATTTGGTCCTCCAGAACATATTAGAATATCTGGAAAGCTTCTATGCGCCACTGTTTTGTAATAAATTCCATCAAAATTTGGAAAAGCTGTATAACTCAGTAATCCAATATTTTATGAAGGACAAATTTTAGATTAAATTTGTATCTATTAGAACAATTTTAGATTACATATTCAAAGTGTAAGCCAATGAGTTTTAATATAACAGGACATGAAAATTTCATTCACATATTTTCAGATACCATACTATAACTAGTCTTTAAAAAAATACTACTTGGGCAATTTGGGTTCAATATCAAAGCAGACTTTCTGGGATTGTCTGGAAAGGTTTTTAAACACTTCCTTTTCAAGTCGTTTATCTATTTGAGTCTTTATATTTATCATATACTTCAATAAAAAACAAAATATTCCAATAAATGCAATGCATTAATAAATAGGATAATTAAAATCAATGCTACCTTTTTAAAAATTATTTTTAAATATGGTTAATTTTCAAAAAACATGTGACCCATTTATGTTGATATGTAACAGTTTATTATTGTATGTAAATAAATCAAAATAAACTTAAAAAAATTCTTAATTAATTGCATTTTTTAAGTCATTATAGGGTGGGAAGTGGGAGGGGGATTCAGGATTGGGAGCTCGTATACACCCGTGGTGGATTCATGTCAATGTATGGCAAAACCAATACAGTATTGTAAAGTAAAATAAAGTAAAAATAAAATTAATTAAATAAATCTTATATCTAACCATGCAGGACAGAATTGCACAGCCAGAGCACTGCAGATGTGAGAAATTTATGTAAACAAGCAGAATAAAGTTTACAAAGATGATGTTATAATATATTAAGAAATTTGGCTTAAGTCTCAAATGAAAAATGACATATTCATATGTTTTACAAATGGAATTCTCTTGGCCACTCAACACATTAAAAGGGAGAAACTGATGGCAGAGATATAAGTAAATAACTGCAAGAATTTAGGTGAGCTATGACTGGTGCCTGGACTAAGTCAGTATAAGCCAGGAAAAAATAAGTATTATCCTTAAGGGATACTTATAAGATAAATTCTTTTGGAATGGTTTAACACAAAATTGTGTATAGTTGATGAAGAAGAAAGGGGTTTGGTGATGAGCTTGATCAGCTGGGCAAGTGACGAGAATATTATCTGAAATGTAAAAAGATGTGGTCCAGTTGGGGTGGGTAAATAAAGTAAGCTTATGAATATGTTGAACTTGAACAGACTATGGGATAATCAGAAAAATAAAGCAGGCAAACATATATGTACATCTGATATTCCAAGGGGAGATCTGCATTTGCAGGCAAGTAATTAAAACTTACCCATTGTAAATTTATAAATTTGGGTATATTACTTATCTCCTTAACTATGAAATGATGGTAATTATAAATTACTGAGACATTATCTGATTATAATGAAATGAAAACGTTACTAGCTCAGTCGTGTCCAACTCTTTGTGACCCCATAGACTATAGCCCACCGGGCCCCTCTGTCCATGGAATTTCCAGGCAAAAATACTGGAGTGGGCTGTCATTCCCTTCTCCAGGAGTCTTCCCAATGCAGGGATTGAACCCAGGTCTCCCACATTGTAGGCATATTCTTTACCATCTGAACCACCACTGAAGCCCTTATAATGAAATCAGCTCAGTTCAGTGGCTCAGTGGTGTCTGACGCCCTGTGACCTCATGGACTGCAGTACGCCAGGCTTCCTTGTCCATCACCAACTCCCAGAGCTTATTCAAACTCATGTCCACTGAGTCAGTGATGTCATCCAACCATCTCATCCTCTGTTGTCTCCTTCTCTTCCTGCCTTCAATCATTCCAGCATGAGGGTCTTTCCAAATGAATCAGTTCTTTGCATCAGGTGGCCAAAGTATTGGAGTTTCAGCTTCAGCATCAGTCCTTCCAATGTGTATTCAAGATTGATTTCCTTTAGGATGGACTGGTAGGATCTCCTTGTAGTCCAAGGGACTCGTAAGAGTCTTCTCCAAAACCACAGTTCCAAATCATCAATTCTTTAGTGTTCAGCTTTCTTTATAGTCCAACTCTCACATCTATACATGACTACCAGAAAAACCAAAGCTTTGACTAGATGGACCTTTGTTGGCAAAGTAATGTCTCTGCTTTTTAATATCTGTCTGGGTCGGGTCATAACATTTCTAAGGAGCAAACGTCTTTTACTTTCATGGCTGCAGTAGCCATAAATTACCTGGCAGAGTGCCTGGCAGGTAGTTAATAAATGTTAACTGTCCCCTCCCTCTTTTGGGGGGCAAGTATTTGGCTCAGTGGTAAAGAAACTTGCCTACCAGTCAGGAGACATGGGTTTGATCCCTGGATTGGGAAGATCACCTGGAGCAGGAAATGGCAACCGACTCCAGTATTCTTTGTTGTGTTGTTCGGGCACTAAGTCATGTTCAAATCTTTGCAACTCCCAGGACTGTGCACGCCAGGGTTCCCTGTTCTTCCCTGGGAAATTCTAGCGTGGTGGGCTAGGGTCCATGGGGTCGCTAAAGAGTGGAACACAACTTAGCAACTAAGCACCAACAGCAATTAGAAGTCATTAGGATTAAGCACAGTTGCAGGCATGAAAATGATTAAGATCACCAAGGGAAAATTTATAGATTAACAAAAGCACTGAGGTCAAAACTCCAAACGTTAACAATGTAAATGCTCTTTACAAAGGAAAACAATAATCGCTCTCACTCTAAAATGCCAGAACTGATTTTCACATAGTCCAAGGGCATATGCTAAAATAGTTTACAGTATGAGGTAGACTCTCACAAGGCAATCTGATTCACTTCTTATTAAAGAAAAAAAAAACTTCCTTTTTTTAACTAGGCCTATATAAATTTTGCTACGCAAAGTTGTATATGATCTTTAAAAAAAAATAAAACTTTTTCTTCTCTCCACGAGTTTGCCTCACTTTTATTTTTTTAAAAAACCTTATTTCCTCCTTTGCTTCAGTACTAAAGACACATAGACTTCACCTATAGTTGGTATAAGCAATTCTGAGAAGGCTGTTACTGTACATTTTCCACACTGAATCTCTGAGTACCTTGGCAAAACACAGATTCCTAAGCCCTGCTTCAAATCAACTGAATTTGTTATAAGTTTTTACCACGATTCTTTTGTGGAATGAAGTTCTAACAGTACTGCTCCGGATAGTCACTGTCGTGTTTTCACCCACAGAGACCCTGCTGTCCTGTTTTCATTTTAATACCGTGTGAGTGGGCCGAGTGGACATTTGAACCACTAGCTCATGTGCTCTTCTTTTATGACTTCTAAATGTTTTAAAACTTATTTCAGTTTATATGACTTTTGACTTCCTCTATGACCCTAGTTTAGCATGTTTTATTCATTCTCTTAAGCCAGGAAACATCATCTGAGATATATATATATATATATATGTATATATATACACACACACACGTGGTTTATTAGAGAGTGCTCTCAGGAATTACTCCTATATGGAAAGGAGAAAACAGACTTGAGTAGAGCGAGATATTGAAATGCAAAAACAAACAAACAAAAAAGAACCTCAGTCCCTCCCATGAGCCACGGAGGAACTGACATTGTTCCAAATTGAAGCAATGAGACCAGTCAGTAGTACCACCACCTCAATAACGCACTGAATTTGAGAAACTCCCCAAAATGGGTATAACCCTGAGTGAGGTAGCCTTTATCAGCAAAGGCCAGCTTGTACTGAGTGAGTATGCTGTGAATTATCAAAAGCAGGACTTCCCCATTGACTTGGTGGTAAAGAAACTGCCTCCAATGCAGGAGATACGGATTTGACCCATGGTTTAGAAAGATCCCCTGGAGAAGGAAATGGCAACCCACTCCAGTATTCTTGCCTGGGAAATCCCACGGACAGAGAAGCCTGGTGGGCTACAGTCCATGGGCTCACAAAAGAATGGGACACAATTTAGTGACTACAATCAACAGCCACAAAAACCCTGGCAGTAGGTAAAAAAGAGTGTCTCCATCCTAAACACAGGATCTGAATGGAGAGGAATAGAATCCACTACAGAGTTAACAGATGAAGGTTGACTTCTGTACTGTTTGCCTTTATAGACACATTCATTCACTTCTTATGAAAGTATTGCCCAAGAACAGAAAAAGTAGGAGAAGGGACTAGTTTCGGTAGTAAGGAAATATTACAGAAAATAAAGACTATAGAGGAGAAAGACTCACAGCCATAAAACAGTTTTAGATTTTTCATTTATCCATCTTTTGTCAATTAAAATGTTTAATATTCTTAAGCGTTTGTAATTTGTTTAAAAACTGGTTAATCAAAGGTATTGCAAATGACAATGTTGAAGAAGTGTGCAATTTCACCGGTTCTGTTTTGTCACAGCAAAGACTTGAAACACCTTTAATTAGTGTTAAAGGTCTGTTACAGTTCAGTTTTATTAGGAAAAACAAAGAATAGTACATGCTCAAGGCGTGAGGGCGGGGTGATCCCAAAGGAGAGGCCTCAGTCCTTCTAGGCTTCCTCCTTTTATACATTGGTCTCCTCCCTCCTGAGCTTGCTGTATGCAAACTGGGCTAATCAAGAAGGTAGACTGTTTCAGCTGAAGTTCTCACTCCGGTCCGTGGATTTAATTTTGTTCCATCTTTGCGGGTTTTTTCCTTTCTTTGTCATTTAGCCAACCCCACTTTGGATTCCTCTTTCCTATTCTAGCTACCTAACATTCCACCTTCAGGAGACGGTATTAGGAAAAACAAAGAATAGTACATGCTCAAGGCGTGAGGGCGGGGTGATCCCAAAGGAGAGGCCTCAGTCCTTCTAGGCTTCCTCCTTTTATACATTGGTCTCCTCCCTCCTGAGCTTGCTGTATGCAAACTGGGCTAATCAAGAAGGTAGACTGTTTCAGCTGAAGTTCTCACTCCGGTCCGTGGATTTAATTTTGTTCCATCTTTGCGGGTTTTTTCCTTTCTTTGTCATTTAGCCAACCCCACTTTGGATTCCTCTTTCCTATTCTAGCTACCTAACATTCCACCTTCAAGAGACGGGAGGCCCAATTCTTTGGGGATAGGGTTGTTGAGGTCTCTCTAGCTCCTTCCTCCTGAGCCTGAGGGAGGAGTTCTGGGCCTCCCCCTCTTACTAGTTGAGCCTCAGAGGCCTTATACAGGTACCCATCTAAGGCTGTACAGTCCATCCTAAAGGAGATCAGTCCTGGGTGTTCATTGGAAGGACTGATGTTGAAGCTGAAACTCCAAGACTTTGGCCACCTAATGCGAAGAGCTGACTCACTGGAAAAGACCCTGATGCTCGGAAAGGTTGAGGGCAGAAGGAGAAGGGGACAATAGAGGATGAGATGGTTTGATGGCATCATCGACTTGATGGACATGAATTTGGGTGGAGTCCAGGAGTTGGTGATGGACAGGGAGGTCTGGCGTGCTGCTGTTCATGGGGTCGCAAAGAGTCAGACACGACTGAGTGACTGAACTGAATTGATCTAAGGCTGAGTGATATTTTCTGTAGTTGGCTGAAGTTTTATAAATCCTTTTTGCACTAGCTTATTGACCTGGGCAGAGACAAAATGGGTTAGACAATTGATAATACATGGAACAATCATAAGCAGCATCAATATGGTGATAACAAGGACTAGCAGGGGCATTAGCCAACTCCATCCCAACAACAAAGGAGAGTTTGGGTGAGTCTTTTTGTAATTGTTTTTCCTGTAGTGCCCCAAATGGCACAGGTTTGGAAGGAGAAGACTCCAGAGTAGGAGGTCAGGACAGAGTAGGTAGCCCCTGTATCAACCAAGAAATTCTCAGAGCTACCTGCCACATCCAGTTTCACCCTTGGCTCCAGCCAATGAACATTCAGGACTGATCTCCTTTAGGATGGACTGGTTGGATTTCCTTGCAGTTAGTCCAAGGACTCTCAAGAGTCTTCTCCAAACACCACAGTTCAAAAGCATCAATTCTTTGGCACTCAGCTGTCTTTAGTGACCAAATCTCACATCTTTACATAATTAACAGAAGAAAAAAAAAACATAGCTTTGACCAGACAGACCTTTGTTGGCAAAGTAATGTCTCTTTTTTTAAATGTGCTATCTAAGTTTGTTTAGAGGAACCAGAGATCAAATTGATTCAAGGCACTATGCAAAGACGAAGGAGTGGGTGATTCCCCAGTTGTTGGAGATTTCCTTCCACTCATTAGCATATGAAATCACCCCACCCAAAGAAAAGTAACCACACCACATTTCATAGCTACTCCACTCGCCCTCTGTGAGGGACCACACTCTTGGCGTGCACTTGTCTCTGAATCCCAACAAATCTACCTCTTACCTATTGTTTTCTCACTGATTTGGGGGTGTGTGGGGGTGTGGGTGTGTGGGTGGGTGTGTGTGTGTGTGGCAATGAGACTTCAAGAACCTGAGCTTCACTAGGTCCTGAAACCAGGCCCCATGGGCTTTGTCCATCTTGAATCCCCGCCAGACACGACTGAGTGACTGAACACAGCATAGAGTCCCTGCCACGTGGGTTTGAGCCCCAATTGGGTAAACAGTTTCAAACACAGCTTTCAGAAATAGAAACATGATGACCTGCTCGATACTTTGCAAACGGTGGCATCGATGGATAGAGGGATGGGTAGAGGAGCTGAAGGAAAAAAGCAGTGAGAAACTCATGTTGAGGAACCGCTTTCATATTTGCCAGAAAAACCGCTAAATGCCTGACCTGTGCACACAAGTTTCATTGGCCTTGTCCTTCGCACAAAGGAGATTAAAGACAGCAGAACCCTCACCCCCTTGGCAACGGCTGCTAAGGCGCAGCGTGGAGCCTTCAGGACACTGGGGCGTGAGCCCCTGCCAGCTTCCTCAGCTGCATCCCTGCTGTCCACAGGGGGTTCGAGGAAAGGAGAAGCAGGAGATTATAAAGGAACTAAGGTTTTGTTAGCCGTTTGTCCTTCCAGCCACAGGGGCGAGGACCTCCTACCTTAACCGGCGGTCTTCTGGAACCTGAGAGGAGGGCCGTGAGGTTTCTGCAGAGCCCGTTTGCTCGCCCGGTTGCCAGCACGCTGGGCTTCTCGTCGCTTCCGCTGCGCTGGCTTCCTCCGCCGTCAGTGCCCGCAAGGCGCGCTTTCACCCAGCTGGGCCCCTGCTGTGCTTGGTCTCTGCCTTGCTGGGGCAGAGCTTAGACTGTTTCAGCGAGGTTACACCAGGGCCTGCCACCAGATATGTCCGGGCAGTGTGTAATTTCCTCAGTTCTGTTTGGCCACAGCAAAGATTTGAAATGTCAGACCAGTGTTACAGCTCGGGTACAGCTCAGTTTTATTAGGAAAAATAAAGCATAAGTACACCCTTGAGGAGTGAAGGCAGAGCTGATCCCAAAGGAGAGGCCTTAATTCTTCTGGGCTTCTTCCTGTTACACATTTGTCTCCTCCCCGCTGAGCCTGCCGTATGCAAATTGGCCCAACCAAGAAGGCGGATCACAAGAAGGCGGATCATTTGTTTCAGCTGTTCTCACTCTGGTCCATGGACTGCCTTTTGTTCCATTTTTGCAGGCTTTTTCCTTTCTTTGTCTTTTAGCTGCCGCTTTTTTGGACTCCTTTCTCCTAGCTACCTAACAACAACATTTCAGTGATAAGATGTGTTTCAAAATCTAGTTTTATTCAATATGATTATTTTGAAAGTAATGTTCACAAGTGAGCAAGTTGTTAGTTGCTCCCAAATAAAGAGAATGTTTTTTCATGAGTACTATGTTTCATTTTTCTTGCTTTTTAAGATTGGATGTGTTTACTTCACATAACCATTGGTTACCAAATTTGTGACATTTGTATATATAGCTATATTCATTAGTCTTGTCATTCATTTAATAATAAATCAACAAACATGTAACTACAATAAGCAAAGTTTTATGTTGGGCTCAGCAGATACAACATTGCACTAAGCTGACACGGGCCACAAATCCCTGCGGGCCACAAATCCCTGCTTCAGTTGCAGTGATTCCCAACCTATTGCTGACACAGCCAAAATGAATTATCAGAGAAATGAAATAGAAATACAAGGGAAAAGTCTTTATTATTACCTCAATCAAATATAAGATTATTCTGACAAATTGCTAAAAAGAGTTTCTAAACACTTATTTTGAATTTATATACCTATTTCATCTTAGATTAGTAAGAGTTTGTAGGCTGGCTATGGGCCATGAATTACATTTAGAGTGACTGTTCTAGAAAAGTGAAAGTGAAAAGCACGCAGCTGTGTCTGACTCTTTGCAACTGCATGGACTATACAGTCCATGGAATTCTCCAGGCCAGAATACTGGAGTGGGTAGGGTAGCCTTTCCCTTCTCCAGGTGATCTTCCCAACCCAGGGATCAAACCCAGGTCTCCTGCATTACAGGCAGATTCTTTACCAGCTGAGCCACAAGGGAAGCCCAAGAATACTGGTGTGGTTAACCTATCCTTTCTCCAGCCGATCTTCCTGACCCAGGAATTGAATCAGGGTCTCCTGCGTTGCAAGCAGATTCCTTACCAACTGAGCTATCAGGGAAGCAACAGGCCTTATCTGAGCACAGATGGGGATCCTAACAAATAACCTGCCAATTGCAATAGAATGCTTTCAGCAAACTGAATAGATACCCAATCCAGACATTTGGATGAAAAGAAGTCTTCCCTGAAGAAACATCTCTTCCAGAGAAGAGATGAATTGTTTGGTATGTGGGGGAGGTGGTGTTTTCTGAGTAGAGGAAAACATTTGTGCATATGTCAAGAAGATAAATGATAAGATCAAATTAATGCTCTGTTTTGAAGTTTGAATTTGCCATTAGGTCAAAGGAGAACTTGAAAGACAGTGTGTCACAATATATAGGTATTTGCTGGAACTATTTGGGGTAGTATGTAGCATTTCTAGGAAATACCATGTTTCTATTTTGATCAACAAGATGGTTGATGAGACTAGTGGCTGGAATAGAAAATTCAAAAACAAACCATTCATGGACAGCAGATGATCAATTTTGTCTTGGACAGGTTGAATTAGGATCGCCTTTGATATATGCAAGTTGAGCTGTATAAAATTTGGTTTAAAGTATATGTTTAAAGCTTTGGATGTATTTAGTCTAGAGTTACAACTATATGTTTTGTCAGTTTAAACTTGCTGAGGGACTAGATAAGACAGCAAGGAAGAGTATATACAGTTGTTGACTAAAAAAGATGTACAACTTGAGAGCTGCGAGCTAAGTTTTATTTGGGGCAAAATGAGGACTGGAACCCTGGAGGCAGCATCTCAGATAGCTCTGAGAGACTGCTCCAAAGTGGCCGTGGGGGAAGGTCAGTATACACGGTTTTGCTGAAGGGGCAGTTCAACACCACGAAGCACATATTTTGCAAAAGGTTTTTGTTAGTTATGAGGGTCTGATATCACCATGAAGGGATTTAGTGCTTCTTTAGATATGAGGAGATACAAGCATTGAGATCATAAAATCTGCTCCTAAAAACATCCAACTATCTAAAGACCGATTCCCTGGAGCACAGAGTGCCTCCCTCCACCCTGAACCCCCTCAGGGGCTGTTGAAGGTCAAGCGTTGTAGCAGCATGGGGTTTAGTGTCTGAAGAGGCAGATGGCAAATGTATTTGTTGTTCAGTCATTGGCGATGCTCTTGGTAGGTACCAATTTGTGGTTGACACAGTAAAGTGAGGAAAGGGACAAAACATTGGTCAAGGACCATTAAAAGTATTAGTCCTTTTTAACCTGAAAGTAACACAGTCAGTAACTACACACCCTGCGCAGCAAAAAATCATTACAATTCTGATAAGTTAACTCCAAATGCATATTCAAGTAGTATTGGACTTATTTTCTTTCTGTAGTAATACATTTGAAATAGCAATTTAATTTAATGGAAAATCTATGAATGTATTTATTAAACTTTTTTTTTCTCTCTCTCTCTCAGAACCAGGGATATGAAGAGTAAAATACACTTTTCTGCAGAACTCACATAAATCAATAGAAAAAAAATCTGGTTAAAAAATGGGCAAAATAATTGAATAGATATTTTTACGGAGAAAAAAATACAAGTGGCCAACAGGTGCATGAAAAAGGTGCTCCGTATTACTAATCACCTGGGCCATGCAAATCAAGCTGGGATATCAGCTCACACCTGTTAGAATGGCTGTTAACAAAAAGACAGGAGATGGCGAGTGCCGTGAGGATATGCGGAAAAGGGAAGCTCGAGCTTTGCTGGTGGCCGTGTAAGTGGATGACGCCACTGGCCACTGTGGGAGGCAGTAAGAAGGTCCTTCAAACACTAAAATCAGGCCCATCATATGATCGGAGATTTCACTTCTGGTTATAGAGCCAAAGGAAAAGAGATCAGCTTCACTCGCAGACATCTGCATCTCGTGCTTGTTGCGGTATGATTCATAATAGCCAATGAGAACAAAAAGCAAATAAACGGGAGAAACTTAAATGTCCACTGGTGGATGGAAAAATAAAGCATAAGTACACCCTTGAGGAGTGAAGGCAGAGCTGATCCCAAAGGAGAGGCCTTAATTCTTCTGGGCTTCTTCCTGTTACACATTTGTCTCCTCCCCGCTGAGCCTGCCGTATGCAAATTGGCCCAACCAAGAAGGCGGATCACAAGAAGGCGGATCATTTGTTTCAGCTGTTCTCACTCTGGTCCATGGACTGCCTTTTGTTCCATTTTTGCAGGCTTTTTCCTTTCTTTGTCTTTTAGCTGCCGCTTTTTTGGACTCCTTTCTCCTAGCTACCTAACAACAACATTTCAGTGATAAGATGTGTTTCAAAATCTAGTTTTATTCAATATGATTATTTTGAAAGTAATGTTCACAAGTGAGCAAGTTGTTAGTTGCTCCCAAATAAAGAGAATGTTTTTTCATGAGTACTATGTTTCATTTTTCTTGCTTTTTAAGATTGGATGTGTTTACTTCACATAACCATTGGTTACCAAATTTGTGACATTTGTATATATAGCTATATTCATTAGTCTTGTCATTCATTTAATAATAAATCAACAAACATGTAACTACAATAAGCAAAGTTTTATGTTGGGCTCAGCAGATACAACATTGCACTAAGCTGACACGGGCCACAAATCCCTGCGGGCCACAAATCCCTGCTTCAGTTGCAGTGATTCCCAACCTATTGCTGACACAGCCAAAATGAATTATCAGAGAAATGAAATAGAAATACAAGGGAAAAGTCTTTATTATTACCTCAATCAAATATAAGATTATTCTGACAAATTGCTAAAAAGAGTTTCTAAACACTTATTTTGAATTTATATACCTATTTCATCTTAGATTAGTAAGAGTTTGTAGGCTGGCTATGGGCCATGAATTACATTTAGAGTGACTGTTCTAGAAAAGTGAAAGTGAAAAGCACGCAGCTGTGTCTGACTCTTTGCAACTGCATGGACTATACAGTCCATGGAATTCTCCAGGCCAGAATACTGGAGTGGGTAGGGTAGCCTTTCCCTTCTCCAGGTGATCTTCCCAACCCAGGGATCAAACCCAGGTCTCCTGCATTACAGGCAGATTCTTTACCAGCTGAGCCACAAGGGAAGCCCAAGAATACTGGTGTGGTTAACCTATCCTTTCTCCAGCCGATCTTCCTGACCCAGGAATTGAATCAGGGTCTCCTGCGTTGCAAGCAGATTCCTTACCAACTGAGCTATCAGGGAAGCAACAGGCCTTATCTGAGCACAGATGGGGATCCTAACAAATAACCTGCCAATTGCAATAGAATGCTTTCAGCAAACTGAATAGATACCCAATCCAGACATTTGGATGAAAAGAAGTCTTCCCTGAAGAAACATCTCTTCCAGAGAAGAGATGAATTGTTTGGTATGTGGGGGAGGTGGTGTTTTCTGAGTAGAGGAAAACATTTGTGCATATGTCAAGAAGATAAATGATAAGATCAAATTAATGCTCTGTTTTGAAGTTTGAATTTGCCATTAGGTCAAAGGAGAACTTGAAAGACAGTGTGTCACAATATATAGGTATTTGCTGGAACTATTTGGGGTAGTATGTAGCATTTCTAGGAAATACCATGTTTCTATTTTGATCAACAAGATGGTTGATGAGACTAGTGGCTGGAATAGAAAATTCAAAAACAAACCATTCATGGACAGCAGATGATCAATTTTGTCTTGGACAGGTTGAGTTAGGATCGCCTTTGATATATGCAAGTTGAGCTGTATAAAATTTGGTTTAAAGTATATGTTTAAAGCTTTGGATGTATTTAGTCTAGAGTTACAACTATATGTTTTGTCAGTTTAAACTTGCTGAGGGACTAGATAAGACAGCAAGGAAGAGTATATACAGTTGTTGACTAAAAAAGATGTACAACTTGAGAGCTGCGAGCTAAGTTTTATTTGGGGCAAAATGAGGACTGGAACCCTGGAGGCAGCATCTCAGATAGCTCTGAGAGACTGCTCCAAAGTGGCCGTGGGGGAAGGTCAGTATACATGGTTTTGCTGAAGGGGCAGTTCAACACCACGAAGCACATATTTTGCAAAAGGTTTTTGTTAGTTATGAGGGTCTGATATCACCATGAAGGGATTTAGTGCTTCTTTAGATATGAGGAGATACAAGCACTGAGATCATAAAATCTGCTCCTAAAAACATCCAACTATCTAAAGACCAGATTCCCTGGAGCACAGAGTGCCTCCCTCCACCCTGAACCCCCTCAGGGGCTGTTGAAGGTCAAGCGTTGTAGCAGCATGGGGTTTAGTGTCTGAAGAGGCAGATGGCAAATGTATTTGTTGTTCAGTCATTGGCGATGCTCTTGGTAGGTACCAATTTGTGGTTGACACAGTAAAGTGAGGAAAGGGACAAAACATTGGTCAAGGACCATTAAAAGTATTAGTCCTTTTTAACCTGAAAGTAACACAGTCAGTAACTACACACCCTGCGCAGCAAAAAATCATTACAATTCTGATAAGTTAACTCCAAATGCATATTCAAGTAGTATTGGACTTATTTTCTTTCTGTAGTAATACATTTGAAATAGCAATTTAATTTAATGGAAAATCTATGAATGTATTTATTAAACTTTTTTTTTCTCTCTCTCTCTCAGAACCAGGGATATGAAGAGTAAAATACACTTTTCTGCAGAACTCACATAAATCAATAGAAAAAAAATCTGGTTAAAAAATGGGCAAAATAATTGAATAGATATTTTTACGGAGAAAAAAATACAAGTGGCCAACAGGTGCATGAAAAAGGTGCTCCGTATTACTAATCACCTGGGCCATGCAAATCAAGCTGGGATATCAGCTCACACCTGTTAGAATGGCTGTTAACAAAAAGACAGGAGATGGCGAGTGCCGTGAGGATATGCGGAAAAGGGAAGCTCGAGCTTTGCTGGTGGCCGTGTAAGTGGATGACGCCACTGGCCACTGTGGGAGGCAGTAAGAAGGTCCTTCAAACACTAAAATCAGGCCCATCATATGATCGGAGATTTCACTTCTGGTTATAGAGCCAAAGGAAAAGAGATCAGCTTCACTCGCAGACATCTGCATCTCGTGCTTGTTGCGGTATGATTCATAATAGCCAATGAGAACAAAAAGCAAATAAACGGGAGAAACTTAAATGTCCACTGGTGGATCAACTTTCTAAAAGTAGCATGTATATGTGTGTGTGTGTGTGTGTGTGTGTGTGTGTGTGTGTATAAAATGGAACATCATCAGTCAGTTATAAAACTGGAAACTGTCATTCTAATAAGATGGATGAATCTTGAAGGCATTATACTAAGTGAAATGTCAGACAGAAAAAAATATGATCTTATTTCTATGTGGAATTTAGAAAAGCCAAACTCACAGAAACAAAGTAAATATATTGTTGCCAGGGGCTGCGCTGGGGAAATGAGATGTTGGCCAAAGGGTACAAACTTCTTATTAAAAGATTGGTACGTTCTGAGGACCTAATATATGGCACGGTGTGTATTGTCGTTCACTTGAGAGCTTCTAAGAGAGTGGATCTTAATTGTTCTCATTGTCCCTTCCACACACATAAGATGGCAACAGTGAGGTAATGAAAATGAACGAAAATGAATGAATGTTTTGTACAGCATTATTGTGGTAGGTATTTCAAAATATATCATTTCAAATCATCACCTGTACACCTTAAGCTATATAATGTTATATGTCCATATATTTCAATAAACCTGGGGAAAAACACTTCTGTCTTCCAGGGACTTTTTTTTCTTTGCAAGGTATTTGTTTTATAAATAGAAAGATGCACGCACTAGAACATAATATAAATATTAACTTTGAAAGAGATTTAATGATAATATGTTTTTACTGGGGAGGCAGAACAAGAGTGAATCAGAAGATCCAGTTTTTCCTTTTTGCTGTGGTCCTGCTCCCCTGGAGTTTTATGGACTTGAAGAAGCTACCTAATGTCTTTGGGTTCTAGGTTTCCTGTATGTTAATAAAGAGCACATAGGAACATGTTGGACTGTTTGAGATTTTTTGAAGAAGGGCTGATAGGAGTAAAGTGTATAGATTTTTAGATTCCACTTCAGAGCTACCAAAACCATGTGCAAGGGCTGAGTTCTTGTCTTTTGAAATAAAAGGCTGATTCAGGAGTTAATGATTAGAAAGTGTGAAGATGTAGAAACAGAGAGTAACTGTTGGGATGGGCAAACTGGTAATAATTTAGACTACAAATCTGCCACATAGCGTAATCGCGGAGCTTGCAGTTACCTGAAAGATACAGATAAATGCCTGACACATGTTCTTCAGTTGTTTTTACAGGAAGCAGAGCCCCAGCAGATGAAAACTGCTGACAGCAATAACACAGACCCCAGCCTGACTGGAACCCAGAGGTGGATGATGCGGACTCAGTTCCCTCACCAAAAACTAATCAGAAGAATGTCCACAGACTGGCTACACCCTGCTCTTTGAACCCTTTCTGTGAGACTCCTTACCACCCTCTCCAGGCACAGTTTTGAGAGCTTCTATGGCTCCCTTTGCCTGACAAAGCAATAAAGCTGCTCCTTTCTACTTCACCCAAAACTCCGTCTCTGAGATTTAACCTGCCATCAGTGTACAGAGGCTGAATTTCAGCAACTCTACTAAGCAGTCCTCATAATTGAGTCTCTCTCTGTATATATATTTTTATTTTTAGGCAGTGCCTGTGGCCCTCCACTCCAGTACTCTTGCTTGGAAAATCCCATGGACAGAGGAGCCTGGTGGGCTGCAGTCCATGGGGTCGCTAAGAGTTGGACTTGACTGAGCGACTTCACTTTCACTTTTCACTTTCATGCATTGGAGAAGGAAATGGCAACCCACTCCAGTGTGCTTGCCTGGAGAATCCCAGGGACGGGGGAGCCTGGTGGGCTGCCGTCTATGGGGTCGCACAGAACGGACACAACTGAAGCGACTCAGCAGCAGACAACAAGCACTGAAGCGTCCACTCCTTGACCATCATCTGGCAATGTAAGAAGCAAGTGACCACTGACACCATGTCTACTTAGCAGGCACTTTCATTGTTCATAAACTAGAGAAAAAGTGCAACTTACTGTAATTTGAATTACATTATATAATTATATAAAATCCACTCTATGTTTTATAATTATGCTTTCAAATTTTTATACTGCTCTCAAAAGATTATTACTTTTTAGTTAAATTTGTAATGAGTGATCTATATGGTTCATAAGGGTTGGAAATAAAGTATAACTAAAGCATTATTTTCCATTTTAATAACAAAGGGATATTTTGGTCAATTAACTTCTAATTACAAAATTTAATATATAGTCTCTGTGAAATAAAATTTAGTTGCCTCTCTCCAAGGAAAAGTAGTCTCCTCTCATGGACATTCCTACCAAACTTTATGCTTGCTCCTTTATGCATCCAAATTATCAAATGTTATTGATGTATAGAAAATGTGTTACACTGACTATTCCCACCTTAGTAAGGAAACCACCGTGAATATAAAGCTTTGTCCAAATTAAATGCTAACAATATATTTGAAAACATGCTATTTGTACACCTACAGAGAAATGAATCCCAGTAAAATACTGTCTGGACAAAGCAGTATTCTAAGCACATACTTTCAAGCATTTAATTTGCAATAGAAACATAGATTCATTCATTTTGTGAGAAATTATCTTATGAAAAGAATTATTATCATAGGAATCAATTTACATACTTATATTTCTTGGACTTGATGTAGACGCTTATCAAAATATTTAAAAACATGTGTATATATGGGAGTGAATAAGAAAGAGAAAAAGTAGTACATTGCATTTATATATCTGTCTGGCATTTGTGTGCTAAAATCTTGTTCATAGATCATATAAAACCACTAGAAATGCTTTTGAAATACCAACAGTTCTATGAAAGATTAGCATCTCTCTATCACTGAGGAAACATGTTAGTATCTTTGTTATGAACTCTAAAACAAGGGTAGAATCAAACTCAATTTGTAAGAGATATCAACTTTCTAATGTGGCATGAGGTTTAAAACAAAAAGATTTTGGAAGAAGCAGAAGGATATATTTAGTATTTTACTATGGAAACTTTAGAGAGTTTTTCCGATCTCTTTTTTTTCACACACTGGTAGAAAACACGTACAGTGCTACAGACAATAATGATTAATGATAATGAAAAATATCTTTAAACTTTTCATTTTATATTGGAGTATAATTAATTAACAATATTGTGTTAGTTTCAGGTGTACAACAAAGTGATTCAGATATACATCGACATGTATCTATTTATTTTCAATTTATTTTCCCATTTGGATTGTTACAAGATGTTGAGCCGAGTTCACTATGCTATACAGTAGGTCCTTAATGATTATCCATTTTAAATATAGCAGCGTGTCATGTCAATCCCAAGCTCCCTACCTATCCCTCCAAACCCATTCTCCCCTTGGTAATCCTGTTTGCTCTCTAAGACTGTGAGTCTGTTTCTATATCGCAGATAAATTCATTTGTATCATTTTTTTTTGATTCCTCACATAAGTGACTTCATGACACTTTCCTTTCCCTGTCTGACTTACTTCACTCAGTATGATAATCTCAAAGTCTATCCATGCTGTTGCAAATTGCATGATTTTATTCCTTTTAATGGCTGAGTAATATCAAATAATACTCAGTAATGTACATAGTAATCATATTGACAAAAATTAAGGACAAAAAATATTAACTATATTAAAATATTAAAAGCAACATGGGAAAATGACAAACAACATACAAAGGTCTCCCATAAGGTTATCAGCTGATTTCTCAGCAGAAACTCTGCAGACCAGAAAGGCGTGGCATGATATATATTTAAAGTGGTGACAGGGAGATTGTTCCTTGAATTTCTCATTTTAATCTTTTGTTGTGAGTGTATAGAAAGGTAACGGACTTTTGTGGGTTAATTTTGTAACTTACAATTTTACCTAACTCATTGATGAGCCCTAGTAGTTCTCTGGTAGCATCTTTAGTATTTTCTATATAAAATATCACATCATCTGCAAACAGTGACAGTTTCACTTCTTTCTTCTTTGGATTCCTTTTGTCTATTTACAATTTCTTCTTTGACTGCTGTATCTAGGACTTAAAAGTTCTGTTGAATAATAATGGTGAGTTCACCTCCTTATCTTGCTCCTGATCTTTCAGCTTTTCACTGTTGGGTATAATGTAGCTGTAGGCTTGTCATATATGGCTTTTGTTATGTCGAGATATATTCTCTCTACGCCCATATTCTGGAGAGTTTTTACTTAAAAAAAATGGACATTGAATTATGTCAGAAGCTTTTCTGCATCTAATGAGATGAATGATGCTTCTCCAGCTTTCCTTTGATTCCCATTTGCATGGGATACCTTCTTCCATCTCCTCACTTTCAGTTTGTATGTGCCACTAGTTCTGAGTGGGTCTCATGCAGACAGCATATATATATATATATATGTATATATATATATATATATCGATCTTGTTTCAGTATCCATTTAGTCAGTGTGTGTATTTTTTTTTTTTGGAGCATTTAATTGATTTACATTTAAGGTAATTAGCAATATGTATGCTCCTAATGCCATTTTCTTAGTTATTTTGGGTTTGCTTTTTAGATCTTTTGCTTCCTTTCCTTTTCTCTTCTCTTTTGGTTTGGTGACCATTTTTAGTGTTGTATTTGGGTTGCTATTTCTTTTGTGTTTGTGTGTCTCTATTGTAGTTTTGGAGTTTGTTTCTTCCCTGATGTTTTGATACAGGAGTCTGTACACACACACACACACACACACACACACACAAGTCGCTGGTCTCTTTTCTGGCTAGAGAAGTTCTGTTAGCATGTGTTCCAGAGCTAGTCAGATGGTGCTGAATTCTCTTAGCTTTTGCTTTTCTATAAGGCTTTTCATTTCTCCATCAAATATGAATGAGAGTTTGTGGAGACACAAAAGTTCTCAAATAGCTAAAGCAATCCTGACAAAGAAAGAATCAGGCTCCTTGACCTCAGACTATATGACAAAGCCATGGTTATCAAAACAGTATGGTACTGACACAAAAAATAGAAATATAGATCAGTGTATCAGGATAGAAAGTCTCAAAATAAATCCAAAGTAAAGGAAATCTATACAGTGGGGAAACACAAAAAGTTGTGCCAGAAAAGCTGGAAAGCTACATTTTTTAAAGGAATCAGAACATTATTTAACATCATATGCAAACATAAAGTCAAAATGGATTAAAAAGCTAAATGTGAGAACAGACAATATAAAATTTTTATGGGAAAACATAAGCAGAACACACTCTGTCATAAATCACAGGAATATCTTTTTCAATTTGTCTCCCAGAATAATGGAAATAAAGCCAACAGTAAACAAATGAGATCTAATTAAACACTTTTGCACATCAAAGGAAACCACAAACAAAATGAAAATATAATCCACAAAATGGGGGGAAATATTTACAAATGACACGCCTAAACAAGGGATCATTGTTACCAAAATTTGCAAACAGCATATGTCGCTGAACATCATCAAAACAAACAATCTGATCAAAAAGTAGACAGAAGACCTAAGTAGACATTCTCTGAAAAAGTCACCAGACGGCAAGCAGGCACATGAAAAGATGTTTAACATCATTAATTATTAGAGAAATGCAAGTCAAAACTGCCATAAGGCCTCACCTCACATTAGTCAGAATGATTATCATCAAAAGAAAAAAATAATTCACAAACAATGCTGGAGAGTGTGTGATGACAGGGAAACCTCCAGCACTGTGGGTGGGAACATAAACTGGTACAACCACAAAGCATCAGAGTATGTGGCTGTCATCCAGTCGCCCCGTCATGGCCAACTCTTTGTGACAGCATGGATTGCAGCGTGCCAGGCTCCCCTGTCCCTCACCAGCTCCAAGGGTTTGCCCACCTTCATGTCCGTTGCATCAGTGATGCCATCCAGCCATCTCATCCTCTGATGCCCTCTTCTGCCCTCAGTCTTGCCCAGCATAAAGGATTTCCCAGTGAGTCAGCTCTTCCCGTCTGGACCAAAATACTGGAGCTTCAGCTTCAGCATCAGTCCTTCCAATAGTATTCGGGGTTGATTTACCTTAAGATTCACTGGTTTGATTGCCTTGCTGGCCAAGGGACTCTCAGAAGTCTCCTTCACCACAGTTCCAAGGCATCAATTCTTTGGTGCTCTCCCTTCTTTATGGTCCAGCTCTCACAACCAAACGTGACCACTGGGAAGACCACAGCCTTGACTATACAGACCTTTGTCAGCAGAGTAAGATCTGCTTTTCAAAGCACCATCTAGCTTTGTCCTAGCTTTCCTGCCGAGAAGCAGTCGTCTTGACTGCATGGCTGAAGTCACCATCCGCAGTCATTTTAGAGCCAGGAAAGAGGAAATCTGTCACTACTTTCACTTTTCCCCTTATAGTTGCCATGTGTAATGGGGCCAGATGCCATGATCTTAGTGATTTTTTTTTTTTAATATTAGGTTTAAAACTGGCTCTTTCACTCTCCTCCTTCACCATCATCAAGAGGCTCTTTAGTTTCTCTTCGCTGTCTGCCATTAGAGTGAGGTTATCTGCATATCTGAGTTTGTTGATGTTTCTCTAACTAATCTTGACTCCAGCTTGTAACTCATTCAGCCAAACATTTCTCATGATGTGCTCAGCCTACACATTCAATAATCAGGGTGACAGATGACAGCTCTATCATATTCCTTTCTCAATCTTGAACCAATCTGTTTTTCCATCCAGGGTTCTAACTGCTACTTCTTTATATGCATGCAGGTTTCTCAGGAGACAGGTAAGACGGTCTGGTATTCCCAACTCTTTAAGAGCTTTTCACCGTATGTCATGATCCACACAGTCAAAGGCTTTAGCATAATCAATGAAACAGAGCTAGATGTTTTTCTGGCATTCCCTTGCTTTCTCTGTTATCCAGCGAATGTTAGCAATTTGATCTCTGCTTCCTCTTCCCTTTTTAAATCCACCTTGGACATCTGGAAGTTCTTGGTCTGTGTAATGCTGAAGCCTAGAATGCAAGATTTAAGCACGACTTTACTAGCACAGGAGATGAGGGCAGTCGTCCAATGGTTAGAACTTTCTTGAGGACTACCTTTCATGGGAATTGGGATGTGGATTAACATTTTCCAGTCCTGTGACCACTGATGGGTCTTCCACATTTGCTGACACATTGACTGCAACACTTTGACAGCATCATCCTTTAGGGTTCTGAATAACAGTGTAGAGATTCTGTAAAAAAACAAAAATAGAGCTCACATATGATCTTGAAACCCCTTCTGGGCATATACTTGGAGAAAAACAAAGTTCAGAAAAATACATACACTCAGTGTTTACTGCAGCGCTGTTTACAACAGCCAAGACATGGAAGCAACTTAAATATCCATCGACAAAGGACTGGATAAAGGTGTGGTACGCATAGACAATGGAACATTACTTAGCCATTAAAGAGTGGAAACTAATTGAGTCTTTAAATGTGTTGTATATTCATGTAAAGGGCTTCCCTGGTAGCTCAGTTGGTAAAGAATCAGCCTGCAATGCAGGAGATCCAGTTTGATTCCTGGGTGGGGAAGTTCCCGCGGAGAAGGGAATGGCTACCCACTCTAGTATTCTGGCCTGGAGAATTCCATGGACTGTATAGTCCATAGGGTCACAAAGAGTCAGACACAACTGAGCGGATTTCACTTTCACTTTCTTTCAGGTCATGTAAAGTAATATGCATGTGTTATACCATTTAATCTTCACAGAAGTTCTAGGAGATGAAAATTATTGTCATTCCCCAAAACTGAGGAAATAAAGATTTAAAGAGGTAAGGTAACAATTAGTATGACATCTGAGGCAATGACATTTGAACCGAGGCAATTCATATCATTTAAACATTATGCTAATTAATTCATGACAGCAGCATATCGTCTGGGCTCCTCAAACGTCTACACTTTGCCTCTAAAGTCTTCAGTCAGTACCATCTAGTAAAAACAGCTAACAATGTAATTACATTTTTCTCTCTAGAATGAAAAACGCTCTTTTAATGTCATTAATATATAGGAATTAAACTTAAATTGCTCTTCAGAAAAGCAGAAATCAAGACCATGAGACATCAGCTTCCAACTGTCAGAATGACCTTCATCAAAATTCTACTAATAACCATTTTTGGCAAGAATGCAGAGAAAAGGAATTCTTATACACTGTTGGTGAGAATGTACATTAGTGAAGCCACTATGGAAAACAACGTAAACGCTTCTCAAAGAACGAAAAGCAGAACTAGCATATGATCCAACAATTCCATTCCTGGGTAGACATCTGAAGGTATCGAGAGAACTAATTTGAAAAGATATATGTACCCCAGTGTTCAGGGAAGCATTATTTACAGTAGGGACAGATGGAATCAACCAAACTTTTCACCATCAGATGAGTGGATAAAGGTGTGGCATACACTTACAGGAGGACATGATTCAGCCATTAAAAAAAAATGAAATTCTTCCATTTGTAATGATGTGAATGGACCCACACAGTATTGCTTAATGAAGTAAGTCAGAGAAAAACAAATACCCTTATCGTTTGCATTTAGAATCAAAAAATAAGACACAGGAATTGATATAAGACAACAGAAACAGAGTCGCTCACAGAGAGAGCAAGCTAGCGGCGGCCCGTGGGAGAGAAGAGGCAGGGTGGTGTCAGAGTGTGAGATAAGAGACGTGAGCTGCTGCGTGTAAGAGCAGACAGGCAGCAGGGCACGTCGCCCAGCCAGGGGCAGAGAGCCATTGCTCCATTAGCTTTGAATGGATCATGAACCATTAAAACAGCAAGTCACCATGTCGTATCCTTGAAACCAAGACAATATTGTAAATCAAAGATAAATACATGAGTGCAGGAGTATGTGACGGCAGGAGCTTTGAATCACAGTGTTTAGTTCTGCTTTGTCACTTGCTTCCTTTGTTTGTTTTGTCTCTTCCTCCTCATTTGGGAAGATCCCCTGGAGAAGGGAAAGGCTACCTACGCCAGTGTTCTGGCCTAGAGAATTCCATGGACTCTATAGTCCATGGGATTGCAAAGAGTCAGCCATGACTGAGCGACGTTCACGTTCCTCATTTCTGTGACATGATCCCAGCCTGGACTAAAAAGTGCTCTGCGCTTAGGTCACCGAGCTTAACCCTGACTATTTATTTTCAATTTATTTTTCATAGAAAGTATGACAGAAAAGTCCACATAGTTTTGTGTTTATGTACAAAGAACTTGTAAATTATTAAATAAAGATTAATAGCCAGCGAAGTTTAGTAAGTATGCAATAGGAAGGCACTTTCATGACTCACTTTCAGTGCAAGTAAGAAATCATTTGTGGTTTTTGCTTTTCATAAAAATTTTGTCTTGAGACGGCTATGGTTTTCAACTGCTGCTATTCTTTTTTTTTTTCTTATACGATAGTGTACATGTTTCAGTGCCATTCTCCCAAATCATCCCACCCTCTCCCTCTCCCCCAGAGGCCAAAAGTCTGTTCTATACCTCTGTGCCTCTTTTGTTGTCTCACCTACAGGGTCATCATCACTATTTTTCTAAATTCCATATATGTGTGTCAGTATACTGTATTGGTGTGTTTCTTTCTGGCTTGCTATTCTCGATTATAACTATAGATTACTGTCATTTTGCCTTCACATTTTAATTTGTTGTAGTTTTGACTAATTATAAATTGATGCATACTTCCATTGCAAACCTTTTTAGAAGCATAATTTTTTAAAAAGGCTTTTAAGAAATGCATGACTTGTGGTTCAAATATGACTGATTCACACCCCTATTGCCAAGAGAAATTCAATTATAATTTTTAAACAGCATATTTATACAGTAGCACTCCATTGAAAAGTAGTTAGAAGATATAGCAAAAGATCTTAAAAAGTCTTCATTAAAATCTATTCGATAATAATCTAAAGGCAAAACCTGATTGA
>SJYC01146669.1:0-21980 GCA_006408675.1 Madoqua kirkii | reverse complement strand
GGGCAGGAGGAGAAGGGGACGACCGAGGATGAGATGGCTGGATGGCATCACTGACTCAATGGATGTGAGTCTGAGTGAACTCTGGGAGTTGGTGATGGACAGGGAGGCGTGGCGTGCTGCGATTCATGGGGTCACAAAGAGTCGGACACGACTGAGCGACTGAACTGAACTGAACAGGTAAGCACAATAGCATTCTAAAAGCTGTGATCCACACCCCAGAGTTTTACATAGGTGAGTCCTGTAAAATATCAATGCATTATTACGACTGTATCAATAGTATTAGAGTATCATCTAAAAATGATTTTTTCTACTTATGGATATTTAATATGAGATGATTTTGAACAGAGTGCTCAAAACCTCTTTTGGTCTAGTCCACTTTTTGTACAGTGGTAAATGATATAAGTGTTGAAAGGCATGGCATAGAACACTCATTATTGACCCTGAATTATTGAATGGAACATACTATACTTCGTGTTAGTGAGGATGCAGTTGTACACTGCTCACCTGGAACTTTGTTGACTGTTGCAAGAATAAAACTACATGTCCCATCATTATCATTGAGCATATAAAGTCATATAAAACAGATACTTTGGGGCTTTTTTATAGCATCAAAAATCATTCCAGCTAAATAAAAATAAGATAAGTCCCAAGAAATTTATTTCTTTTCCCCCAAACCTTCTAGTGTGTGTCTTACATCAAGTCATTCTCATTTTCTTTCATTTAAATTTCTTCTCTAATTCATATTAAACTACTAAATTAATGGTCTCTAAAGATAGATTTATATTTTAATTCCTACAATGTACTAAAATAGTAGTTTTTTTTACTATTAGGTATGTTGTTTATTTTAAAGTGTGCATGCTTGGAGAGAGAACCAAATAACTTTTAAAATTCTATCTTAGAACAATTTGTAAATTACTGAGAACAACCTAGTAGAGCTCATCTTCTGGGTGAATTTGGAGCTGGTCATTTGTTCCTTCAGCAATATCTAGTAATGCACAAACAGCTCTGTATTAGATTATTTGTCAATGTTATTTTATGAAGAAATTTAATAAAATTTACTACTCTGCAATCCATTGAGCACTTCCTAACTTAATTGTCATATTCTACATTTCCTGAGATTTACAATTAAAATTGTGATGAGCCAGACATACAAACTACCCCTTGTATGACAAGACAGGTTATTTGTATTTTACCAAAATTACATGATATATTCATTTATAAAACAGAAGTTCTATTGAAATTTTATTTTACCCATCTACAAGTACCTACATGGTATACATTTTAAGTCTGAATTTTTTTCAGCCCAACTTTCTCTTAATGCCCACCACCAAAAAAAGAGAGTTCAATTTACTATTTATGCTCATGCCAGATCCAGTTAATAAAAAATAATGACTCTGACATTTTATATTTTCCAAGGATGATCAAATAAGAAATGGTCTCCAGACCAGAATAAACATTTATTTTGATTAAGAAATGTTTAATCTTCCTTATATTGTCACTAGTCACCAGTATTACTTCCTAAATTTCTAAAACTACATCACGCAATGTATTAACTTATAATATTTTATGCCATTGTGTTTTAAAGCTAACTTTAATTGGTAGAAAGACCAGTAATAATATTGAGAGACCACATTTCCAGTATTATTGCTATTCTGGATGATAAGTATGTGGTTTGTAAGTAGAAAATAGTATAAAACTAAATATCAAGGACTTATTTTTATTATATAATTTTGAAGATGCATTTATCTTTAAATATTCCTGATAATTTCACACTAGCTTTAACAAAAATAAGAAAGTACCAGTTGAATATGGATTCAAAAATCCATGTTTCTTTATGTTTATCCTCCTGTGGGTTCTTTCCAATATCCTGGGTGATTGCAGTAGGAATGAAGGATGTAGAATGATAAATGACTTTGTATATGATTTCACAGAGGCATTAAATTGAGAATCAACTTTAAGAACCATTTGTTTAGTCATTTCCTACACTTGCAACAAATACTGAGTTTCAGGTATTAGGCTTGATGACAGGCTGATTAGGAAAAGGACAGTACTGATAACTAAGAAATTTGAGAAGGGGAGGCCATTTGCAACTAATGTTGGTTAACACTTGAAGTTCGATGTAAAAAGTGTTTTTGAGCAGTTTTAGATTTTCTTAGACAAGTTTTAGACATATTTAAATATCTTGATGCTTGAAATCTGAGTGATTTTTGCCTCTTTGATTCATCTGATGACCTGTAAAATTCACCGCTTTGAGCATAAGCATCCTAAACATAAAATAGAATTGATATCATATGCCTTGAAAGTATTGATACGATTGAAAACAAGTATACACATCAAGGTGCTTTGTCAATTACACAGAGTTACATAAATGAAACACATTGCTATTAAGACACTTAATTAGAAATATCCAGAGACCTTTCATGGACATGGAACATGAAGATACGCACGTCTGTAGATTTTTAAAAATTTCAGTTGTAAAAATAAAGAACAATTTTAATAGACATCTTAAGAACAATTGAACTAGTTAAAAGGTAGGGGAAATAGAGCAGAAGCTAAAGACAGAATCTTAGAATATATGAACAATTATATGGTAGAAGAAAGACAGAAATCCAGTGACAAGTGAGGAGAATCCAAGATGTAAAAGAAAAGCAGAATAGTGCAGTAGTTGAAGCAGAGTCATCAGACCTAACTGAGGTCATGATGGAAAACCACACACCTCCTTGACAGATCTGTTGGTGCTCCTTTATATTCAAGAGGTCGTTTTTCAGCAGAATAATCATGAAAAAAGTTTAAGAACTTAAGATGGAATAAAATGTGCTGTTTTTAAAAAGTTGCTCTCCTTTATCTCTAAATTCAATCAACTTGAAAGAGAAAGAGGCAATGTGGAACTTGAGGACAAGATGACTTTACTTCTAGGTCTGTTATTAATCTGCTCTAGCTCCCATGAAAAATACCACAGCTTGGGTATCTTAACAGAAATGTGTTTCCTCACAGTTCTGGAGGCAGAATCCAAGATCAAGGTGCCATCAGTGTTGGTTTCTGGTGAGACCTATCTCCCTACTCCCTACCTTGTAGACAGTCACCTTCCTATCATTTCCTCCAAAAGAGAAAGATCTCTGGTGTCTCCTTCTCTTCTTACAAGGACACTAATCCTATTGGATTAGGGCCCCACTCTTAAATCTTGTTTTAACCCTAATTACCTCTCTTAAGTACACATGTGGTTTAGGGGTTCAACATATGAATTTTGAGGGAGATGCAATTCAGTCAATAACAAGACTTGAGTATATCATAGGGTGTTCCTGGTGGCTCAGATGGTAAAGAATCTGCCTGAAATGCAGGAGACCCAGGTTCAGTCCCTAGGTCAGGAAGATATCCTGGAGGAGGGGAATCCTGATCCAGGGATCAAACCCAGGAGTATATCAAGGGTATACATGACCACTGATTAATGAAACTTGATCTCATCCAATATTTAGGATGTTGGTTATAAAATATTGAATTAACAAAACTATTTCTCTGTGAAAGAAACAATTCAAAATAAGATAAATACTTTTCTCCCACTAAAATGTCTAACTAGCATTTCTCCCATGTTTTCTGTCTTGGACTTTCCAACCTATCCTCTGTATAGATATGGTTACATTCCTAAACTTTTCAGTCAGATCTTTTTATTCCTCTCCAAAAATCTTCAATGATCCTCACTGCTAAATGAATAACATTTAATATTTTAATTATTCACTCATTTCTCAATGGGACTTCCCTGGTGGCTCAGATAGTAAAGAATACACCTGCAATCCAGCAGACCTGGGTATGATTCCTGTGCTGGAAAGATGCCGTGGAGAAGGGAATGGCAACCCACCAGTATTCTTGCCTGGAAAATTCCATTGACAGAGGAACCTGGAGGGCTACAGTTCAGAGTCACAAACAGTCGACTAAGTAACTAACACGTTCATTCCTCAATAACCTGGCTTCAACATGTATTTGGGGTCATCAGTCACTCTACACTTCAGCCACAGAGGACTAGACATTGCACTTGGACTTTTGATGATATTACACCTATGCTAACACTGCTCCTTCAGCCTGGAATGTCTTTTCCCTCAAGGCTCAAGGCCCACTTCTAAGTTCTAGGGCTTCAGTGAAGCCTTCCTTGATCTTAGACTCCCAGATATAGAGATCAGACTTGTGGTTGCCAAAGTTGGTTGAGGGGGGAGTAGGTGAGTGGAAGGAGAAGGATGGGCTGAGAAAGCTGGAGTTAGTAGATGCAAATAGCTGCATTTAGGATGAATCAACAAGGTCCTACTGTATGGCACGGGGAACTATACCCAATTTCCTGGGATAAATCATAATGGAAAAGAATATTAAAAAATGAATGTATAAATGTGTATAACTGAGTCACCCTGCTGTATGGCAGAGATTGCCACAAGATTGTAAATTAACTATATTTCAATTAAAAAGTAAATCTAACAAATAAGTTAATTATTCACATGTCTGTCTTCCTCAGATTACTGAGTTTCTTAGGGCAAAGAATGTTTTACTTATAGCTTAGCCAGCATAGCTTTAAAAACAAAAGCAAACAAACAAAAGTTTGCCATATAGCAAGCACTGAATAATTGCTCAGTGATTGAAGAAATTGAAGAGGCTATCTACAGTAGTCCTTAGAAGTGTCTGATAGGTAAAGAAAGGTAAAAAATAGAAAATATCCTTTAAAAGTTGGGGCTTTTTCTCTAAGTGAAGAAATTATCTTTATTTTATAAAATAAGCTGCAAACATGCTTCCAGTGATCATCTATACAGAGTGGTCTCAAAAATAAGACAACCAGATTGCAGTTCACTAGGCTTTCCAAAATACAGCTTGATTCCAAAAGATACACATATCCATTTTTCTGTTCGAGCAGCAGAGTAGCAAGAGAAGATGGTATAAGAGGAAAACACTTCAGATATTCCCTAAGTTCCTTGGCCATGTAAAGTAAAAGTCCCTGTACCTTTCTTTTTAATCCAGAGAATTGTAGGAAAATGTTCCATGGACTAATAGTCTATTCGAGTGGGGGGGGGGGGACTTGTTCTGAGTTCACACTGAGTATCTTTTCATAAGAAATTATATAGCAGCACAATTAAGATGAAATACTAATTGCAACAAAAAAGATGGCGGCTGCAGAATATAACTCAACCTTAAAGATTTTCTAATGCCTCTCTTTATACCAAAGGGGAGTAGCCCTTTAGCCAATAAAGTAAATTTTCTGATCTCCAAATGGGTACTTTATCCTCATTCAGGCTGATATTGCAGCGACATCATGAATTTCTCAGACAGCTTTGTGAATCAGCAGAGTATTTCAGAGGAGAGCATTGACTGCTAAAAGCAAAGTCGTTATTTTTTAAACAGCCTTTAAACTAGTAGATGAAACATTTCATTTTGGGTCAAGGATGCATTTGCTCCAGCAACCTAGAGGAGCAGAGAGGGTTGAACCAGTTGAGAAGGAATAGAATAATGTTACTGTGTCAGCCAAACCTCAAAGTATTCAGTTATTGCAGGTCAGATTTTTTTCTTTTTCTTTTTATTATCCATGTCTATAATTCTTATTCCCAAAGAGTTTAAACATTAATCTCCCATGAAATATTATCCTATATTTCTAAAGTAGCTTTGGAAAGCCATTAACTAATTTGCTCATAATAAACTTTGAGGCCTAGAAAAAAACTAGTTTCTTTCTCTTTAAATAACCTCCGAAAAGGAAGCTTGGGCAAGAAAGACCTATGCCTCCTAATATATCCATTCAGCAAATGTTCTGAGTGCATCTGTCTGCCAGGCATTGTGTTGGGTGCTGGGAATAGAAAAGCAGTAAGACACAGTCCCTTTCCTCACTCATACAACAGTATACAGTGTTCAGAGACCAAATTAATTGGATTTAAAATAGCTTCATACTTTTATTTTCCTTTGTTCTGATGCACTGATGAGTGTTTTTGAAGCTTTCTTGGGCTAAAATTGTGATTTAAGCCTGACTCACAGTCTTAAATTGCTAAATATAGACTTAGTTTCTTCAAATCTATGAATATGTTTTACTTTCCACTGATGTTATTGATGTTAATATGTCTTATTGGAGGAATTCTAGCTTCATCCACGGGGAGAAGGCAATGGCACCCTACTCCAGGACTCTTCCCTGGAAAATCCCATGGATGGAGGAGCCTGGTGGGCTGCAGTCCATGGGGTTGCTAAGAATCAGACATGACTGAGCGACTTCACTTTGACTTTTCACTTTCATGCCTTGGAGAAGGAAATGCCAACCCATTCTGGTGTTCTTGCCTGGAGAATCCCAGGGATAGGGGGAGCCTGGTGGGCTGCCGTCTATGGAGTCTCACAGAGTCAGACACGACTGAAGTGACTTAGCAGCAGCAGCAGCTTCATTCAATTTCTTTAAAATGTTAGATTGCATAAAGAATGGGGTTGAGAGTACAGTGTAGAAAATTAATAAAAATATCTAACGCTAAAGTTACATGTCGAAAAATAAAACATTGTCTTCTGCAGAATAATTTATATATCGCTGGCAAGGACATTGACTGATTGATTGTCAAGGGTATGTGTATCCTTTGGAATTTATACACATCCATTCTTCTGTCTGTTGACTCCAACAGACCTATGGGTGTGTACACAGTATGGGTTTGCCTGGGATTGATATCCCATATCATTGATGATAGGAAACATTCTATAGGAAGCAATGCTTTAAAATAATTCTTGATAGAGTTAGGAGTGTAATGTGTATCTAACCCTTTTCTACTCCATGAGTGGCCATTCTTAGCCCTATAAGTATGGTGCATTTTTGTCAATTTTTGCACAAGAGTGAGGAGGGTGAAAGAACCCATGCTGATATTTCTGGTTAGGAAGGGATAAAGCATGGCTTGCTGATTGGTATTTTGAAACTCTCGTCTAAGTGCTCTTGCTGTTAGATTAAAAAAAAGTGGTCCAGTGGCTAAGACTCTGCATTTCCAATGCAGGGGGCCCAGGTTCAATCCCTCCTCAGGGAACTAGATCCAACATGCCGTAACTGAAGATTCTGCATGCTGCAATTAAAGATCCAGCATTTCACAACTAAGACACAGTGCTGTCAAATATATAAATGGAAAAAAAATCCTCATTTCACCTCTAAAAATTAAAAAAGTGGTATGTTGATATAGAAAACAAACTTGTGGTTGATTAATAGATATACACTTACTATATATAAAATAATCAACAAGGACCTAGATGGCCTACATTTCTTTAATTTTCCCAAAATGTTTTAATAATTATTTTATCATAAATTATATGAATTTCTGATAGTTCTAGACAAAGAGCTTTAATATTATGTATATATTTTGAGTTTTATATATAATTATCCACTCATTTGAACTTCCATCAATGGTTTTATATTTAGAATTATGAATGATGCATATCCCTTGCCTGAAAACTTGTGACTGTTGGTAACTAAGATCAGTAATATTTGGAACACAGTATCAGCATCAGGTAGCATAAGACAGTTGTCCATTTGTCCCCCTATTCAATAAAGAATTAGACATCCATCCACAAATTAAAATGTCTGTGTGAAACACAAGCCAAGGGACTCAGAAAGACTCTTGCCCTGGTGTGAGAATGGCAACAGGCAACAGATCATGATATCTGCTGTTGAAAAAGCAGAGCAACACACTGCTCAGTCCCATGCGACCTGCACAGAAAACTAAACAAGAAAGAAACAGAAGTCCAGCTTCCCAAAGGGAAATTCAAGCACACCATTGGAGCAGGATGCTGCTACTGCTGCTAAGTCACTTCAGTCATGTCCGACTCTGTGCGAACCCATAGACGGCAGCCCACCAGGCTCTGGAGAATCCAGGCAAGAACACTGGAGTGGGTTGCCATTTCCTTCTCCAATGCATGAAAGTAAAAAGTGAAAGTGAAGTCGCTCAGTCGTGTCCGACTCTTAGCGACCCCATGGACTGCAGCCCACCATGCTCCTCCATCCATGGGATTTTCCAGGAGTACTGGAGTGGGATACCATTGCCTTCTCCCCATTGGAGGATAAAACCCCACAAATTTTGACATAGTGAAGATCATAAAAATTTTACCAGCAACCCTCCCCCCTCTGCCATCACCAAAGCAACACTGCATGCAGTGTCTATGTGGGGTGATAATCTCTCTCATAAGGGAAAAGAACAGCCATGAATGAGTGCCTGGCTATGCAGTGGTACCAGATGCATCTGGAGAAATCCGTTTCTCTTCAGAAGCACTGAAGTACTGAGGTGGGACACTCAGTATTGGATGGAGGGGTTAAAGCTAGAAATAAGCAGGAAAGAGTTTCAAAGGACATTAAAGGGACACAGTTCCTGTTAACTGCATTAAGCAGGAACTATGCCCATGAGATTCTGGCAGATCCATAACTAGGGATCTCCTTACTGGGATGGCAAACACCCCAGTGCCACAAGTGCTAAGCCCACACCTCTCACCACTCTGTGGCCAGCTCCTGGGGTATACTTTCAAGTGACACTGTGAAAACAAATTCTGGTAGACAGGGAGTTAGCTTAGAAAACAGGCAAGGGTCTTTGGGCAAAGGAGTTGTATGATAAACTTGAGTTGTATTACCATCTTCCAGGAAACAAAAAAAGAAAGGTTTATGGTAGCCAGATTGGGGAGAACCAGAGAGGACATACAAGCTTAAAAATTCTGCCACAAAATGTATGGAGAAGGTGTATCTATACAAGTACCATGTATAAACAGGACAAATGAAGACTATCTCTTACAAGAAAACAAGAATTAAAGATTTGAGGAGTCCACAGCTTCAAATGTGAAAACAGCAATGCAAAGCTCCAAGGAACACGAAAAATCATGGATATCTGGTATCACTAAATGATAACAACCCTCCAGTAACCAAACTCAAAATCATGCAATTTGGCAACTTAGCTGATAAATAATTCAAAATAGCTTCTTTTAAGAAAACATGCTTAGGAAAACATAGAAAGTAAACAAAATCAGGAAAAGAATTCATGAACAAAATGAGAAATTTAACAGAGATAGAAATTACAAAAAAAGAAACAAAAATACCTGTAGGCAAAGAATTCATTTAAAAAATGAAAAAATGCACTGGAACATCTATGATAGAAGAGACCTGGGTTCAACCCCTGGGTCAGGAAGATCTAGCGAAGGAAATAGCAACCCACTCCAGCATTCTTGCCTGGAAAAATCCCATGGACAGAGGAACCTGGTAGGCTACCATAAGGTCACAAAGAATCAGACACGACTGAGTGATTTCCCTTTCTTTCTTTTATGATAGAAGAGAATAAACAGAAGACAGAATCACGGACCAGAAGATACAAAGTTTGAAGTGAGCCAGTCAAAGGAGAATAAAGAAAAAAGAGTGAAAAGGAGTTAAGACAGCCTACATGATCTGTAAGATATCATCAAATGCACAAATATTTGGAAAACTGAAGTTCTAGAAAGAGAAGAGAGAGGGAAAGGAGCAGAAAGTTTATCTAAATAAATAATAGCTGAGAACATCCCCAGTGTGGCTTAAAGCTGGACATCTAAGTTTACAAAGCTAATGGATCACTCAGAGAAGTCTGACACGCTGCAGTCCATGGGGTTGCAAGAGTTGGACACAGCCTAGCAACTGAACAACAAAAGATCACCCATTATCTTAAAGTAAAAAGACCTTCTCTAAGACACATTGTAATGACACTGTCATCAAACATAAAAGTGACTCAAGGATCAAACAAAAACCTGTGACTTACTTCTCCTGCATTGGCAATCAGGTTCTTTAGCACTATCGCCACCTGGAAAGCCCTTCTTAGTCTTACTACTATATATTTAATTTACCACAGTGTTGGATATTTTTCCATGTTTCATGTCGCTGATGAGTGGTGTTTAATCTTAGCTTAAGAATCGGGAAGATCTCTGGAGAAGGAGATGGCAAACCACTCAAGTATTCTTCCCTGGAGAAGCCCATGAACAAAGGAGCCTTTTGGGCTACAGTCCATAGGGTTGCAAAGAATTGGTCATGACTAAAGCGACTTAGCACAAGACTTAGAAAGCTAATTCTGTTAGATGATAGTAAGTTAATCACCAACTGTAGTATAAAAGTCAATGAAAAAGAGTTTTAAAAACAATTATAGATACTATATTTATAGTATGATAATGAGGACCATGGCATCTGGTCCCATCACTTTATGGCAAATATATAGGGAAAAAGTGGAAATGGTGACAGATTTTATTTTCTTAGGCTCCAAAATCACTGTAGACAGTGACTGCAGCCACATGACCCAGAGGGATGGTACAGGGAGGGAGGTGGGAGGGGGCTTCAGGATGGGGAACACGTGTATACCTGTGGCAGATTCATGTTGATGTATGGCAAAACCAATACAATTTGTAAAGTAATTAACCTCCAATTAAAATAAATAAATTCATATTTAAAAAAGACTCTTTCTGCTTAGAATAAAAGCTATAACAAACCTAGACAGCATATTAAAAAGTAGAGACATCACTTTGCTGACAAAGGTTCATACAGTCAAAGCTATAGTTTTGCTAGTAGTCATATATGGCTGAGAACTGGACCATAATGAAGGCTGAGCACCAAAAATTGATGCTTTTGAACTGTGATGCTGGGGAAATCTCTTGAGAATCTCTTGGGCAGCAAAGAGATCAAAGCAGTCAGTCCTAAAGGAAATCAGCCCTGAATATTCATTGAAAGGACTGATGCTGAAACTGAAGCTCCAGTACTTTGGCCACCTGATATAAAGAGCTGAATCACTGGAAAAGACCCTGATGCTAGGCAAAATTGAGGGCAAGAGGAGAAGTGGGAGGTAGAGGATGAGATGGTTGGATGGTATCACTGATTCAATGGACGTCAATTTGAGCAAACTCTGAGAGATAGTGAAGGATAGGGAAGCCTGGCATGCTACAGTTCATGAGGTCAAAAAAAGTCAGTCACAACTTAGCACCGAACAACAATACATAGGTAAATAATAATATTAAAAATATAAAAGATGGGAAATAAAATGCTGAAATTTTGTAGCTGGTTACAGTTGTTATCAGCATAAAATGAACCATTTTACTATTCAGTATCTTATGTAAGCCTCAAGTTAACGGCAAAGCAAAAATCTAGAGTGGATGCATACACACACACCAAAAAAAAAGGGAGAAGAAAGAAAGGGAAAGAAAGCACAGCTGCAAGGAAAATCATCAATTTACAAATGTAGGTAGAAACAGAGAAAAAAAATTGAAATACAAAACAAACAGAAAACAGTAAGTCCATACATAGCAATAACAACACTAAATGTAAATATTAATAGATGAATTCATATCAAAAGGCACAGAATGTTTAAATGGATAAAAAACCAAGACCCAGTTATCTCATGTCTACAAGAGGCTCATTTCAACTTTCAGGACACTTCAGAGTGATGGAAAAAGATGTTTCATGAAAGTGCAAACCAAATGGGGAACAGCTACACTTTTCAGAAAAAGTAGACTTTAACCTACAAATAGGTCAATAGAAAATGATAAAGGAACTCCATTCATCAAGAAGATATAATAATCCTAAAAATACAAGGATCAACATTGGAGTACATAAATATATTAAGAGAATGCAAACAGATTTGAAAGGAAAAATAGCAATACTAGAAAATGACTTTGATACTCCACTTTGAGCAATGAATAAATCAACAAGGCAGAAAATTAACAAGGAAATGTTGTCCCATGTACCTAGTACAGCATACATTTATAGACAATTCCATCCAAAAGAAGAATATGCAATCTTCTGAAGTACACACAGAGCATTCACCAGGACACACCATATGATAGGACAGAAACCAGGCCTTCATAAATTTAAGAACACAAGGCATACCAAGGATATTTCCTAACCACAACGGTATGAAACTAAATATGAACAATAAGCAAAATGTTGGGAAAATGTACAAATATATAGAAATTAAATAGTACACTCTTAAATAACAAATGAGTCAAGGAGAAATCAAAAGTCATCAAAAAATCTCAAAATTAATGATATGAAAGCATAACATACCAAAATTTTTGCACTGCTGAAAATTCAGTTCTTAGAGGAAAGTTTACTGTGATAAATGCAAACATTAAGAAAACAGAACTCAAAGAAGCAACCTAAAATTATACTTCAAGGAACTAGATAAAGACCAAAGTCAGTCCAAAGTGAGCAAAGAGAAGGAAATAACAAAAATTAGAGTGGAAAAAATAAAATAAATGAGAAAAAATAGGGAAAAAAACTAAGTATTTGAAAAACTAGCTGTAAAACAAAATTCACAATTCTCTAGCAAAACTAACCAGGAAAAAAAATGACTTGGTATATAACATCAAAAGCGAGAAGAGGAGACATTACAACTGATACTGTAAAAATACAAAAGACCATAAGGAGTTAACAGTTATATGCCAATATACTGGATAACCTGGGCTTCCCAGGTGGTGTTAGTGGTAAAGAACCCGTCTGCCAATGCAGGGGGCATAAGAGATGCGGGTTGGACCCTTGGGTCAGGAAGATGTGCTGGAGGAGGGCATGGCAAGTCATTCCAGTATTCTTGTCTGGAGAATCTCACAGACAGAGGAGCCTGGCGGGCTTCAGTCCATAGCATCACAAAGAGTCGGACATAAGTGAAGCAACTTAGCACAAATGCGCATATTGGATAACCTAGAAGAAATAGATAAATTCCTAGAACCACACAACCTTATCTCTCCTATTAGGAGAGATAAAAGCCTTCCTAAATGATCAATGCAAAAAAATAGAGTAAACTAGAGATCTCTTGAGGAAAATTAGAGATACTACGGAAATATTTCATGCAAAGATGGGCACAAAAAAAGACAAATTGTATGGACCTAACAGAAGCAAAAGTTATTAAGAAGAGGTGGCAAGAATACACAGAAGAACAATATAAAAAAGACCTTAATGACGCAGATAACCATGATGGTGTGATCGCTCACCTAGAGCCAGACATCCTAGAATGTGAAGTCAAGTGGGCCTTAGAAAGCATCGCTATGAATAAAACTAGCAAAGGTGATGCAATTCCACCTGAGCTACCTCAGATCTGAAAAGATGAGGCTGTTAAAGTAATGTGCTCAATGAGCCAGAAAATTTGGAAAACTCAGCCATGATCACAGGACTGGAAAAAGTCAGTTTTCATTTCAGTCCCAAAGAAAGTCAATGCCAAAGAATGCTCAAACTACCGCACAATTGCACTCATCTCACACTCTAGCAAAGTAATGCTCAAAATTTCCCAAGCCAGGCTTCAATAAAATAGTACATGAACTGAGAATTTCCAGATGTACAAGCTGGATTTAGAAAAGAGAGAGGAATCAGAGACCAAATTGCCAACATACACTGGGTCATAATAAAAGCAAAAGAATTCCAGAAAAATATCTACTTGTGCTTCACTAACTACACTAGGTTCTTCGACTGTATGGATCACAGCAAACTGGAAAATTCTTCAAGAGATGGAAACACCTGACTACCTTATCTGCCTCCTGAGAAATCTGTATGCAGGTCAAGACGCAACAGTTAGAAATGACATGGATCAAGGACTGGTTCCAAATTGGGAAAGGAATATATCAAGGCTATTGTCACCCTGCTTATTTAACCTATATGCAGAGTATATCATGCAAAATGGCACGCTGGATGAAGCACAAGATGGAATCAAGATTGCCAGGAAAAATATCAAGAACTTCAGATATGCAGATGACAGCATCCTTATGGCAGAAAGCGAAGAAGAACTAAAGAGCCTCTTGATAAAAGTAAAAGAGGAGAGTGAAAAAGTTGGCTTAAAACTCAGAAAACTAAGATCATGGCATCTGATCCCATCACTTCATGGCAAATAGATGGGGAAACAATGCAAGCCAACACAACATTGTAAAGCAATTATCTTCCAATTAAAAATATTTTTAATTATCAAAAATAATATGGGAAAAATCTAAAAAGGAATAGATATACATGTAATTAAATCACCGTACTGACTTAGCAGCAGCAGCAGCATTATATACCTGAAACTAACAACATTATAAATCAACTACATCCCAATACACAATAATCTTTTTCAATTAATTTAAAATAAATTTAAAAATGCAAAGTACTTTCTAAACTCAAAGAAGAAAAACAAAGTTTTTAAGGAATAAAAGCTTGAGATCAACTATTGCATTGGAAAGCATATTAGACATATTAGACACTTTAATCAATTATATAATACTTCTTATAGAGCTTGTCTTAAACAGAAATGAAAATAGATGACTCTAGAAGGTAATCTCTAAAGTTAAAGTATCTCAGTAGCTCTCAATATACTTATTTTCCCCTTCTCATAGGCTCATCTTATTTATAGTTTCAAAAGAGATGTGTATAAGAGTATAGTTTCAAAAGTTCTTTACATTAAATATATTCTAATTTCCATTTAACCTGCTTACTTTTACTTTGATGTTACTAAGTTGATTAAAAGCATTTAGAATCTAATGCTATCAAATATAATTAGTAATGTCATATTTCTTAAGGTTATTTTGTCAACACTTTGAACACTGATTTTTGATCAAGTTATAGATAATATTATCTTGTTTACAAATGTTAGTCATGGTAATTGTCATAAAAATATAGCTCAAGCTTAAATTAATAATTGATCAAGCAGTTGGAGAAATATAAGATCATTTCATTTTATTATACCCTTCCAAACCAGCAGATGTGAAGAAATTTCAAAAATGCTGCTTCATACTTTAGGCAATTATAAGATACTTTAAACTTCACCCATTGATTTGTTACTAAAGACTGAAGGACTAGGGTAGTGTATCTCTAAATAATATCCTCTAAATAAATAAAATGCTTAACTATATTCTTAGAGAAATCCACCTCTAGAAATAGACTATTCTAATTCTATAATAGAAGGCAGTGGCAACCCACTCCATTACTCTTGCCTGGAAGATCCCATGGATGGAGGAGCCTGGTAGGCTTCAGTCCATGGGGTTGCGAAGAGTCAGACATGACTGAGCTTCACTTTTACTTTTCACTTTCAGGCATTGGAGAAGGAAATGGCAACACTCTACAGTGTTCTTGCCTGGAGAATCCCAGGAACAGCAGAGCCTGGTGGGCTGCTGTCTGTGGGGCTGCACAGAGTCAGACATGACTGAAGCGACTTAGCAGCAGCAGCAATCCTATAGTTCATTTTGCTTTTTTCTAAGCAAGAAAACTGTTGCTACTAGGTCACTGCTGACTAGGACTGGTTGTCTGTGTCAAATTCTTTTCACGTTTGCCAAAAAAATAAAAATTATAAATAATTGGGCAGTAATTATTATTAAAATTATCTTCAAAATTAGTCTGATCCACAAGACACACCCAATAAAAATGCAATCATAATTAAGATCTCAAGTGTGTAGGTATAAAATCCTTTGTTAAAAACTGAGAAAGATTTAAGAGTGTGTCTCACTGAAACTTTCTTTTTTCAGTTCAGTTCAGTTCAGTTGCTCAGTCATGTCTGACTCTTTGCGACGCCATGAATCGCAGCACGCCAGGCCTCCCTGTCCATCACCAACTCCCAGAGTTCACTCAGACTCACGTCCATCGAATCAGTGACGCCATCCTGCCATCTCATCCTCTGTCATCCCCTTCTCCCCCTGCCTCCAATTTCTCCCAGCATAAGAGTCATTTCCAATGAGTCAACTCTTTGCATGAGGTGGCCAAAGTACTGGGGTTTCAGCTTTAGCTAGTGAGAAAAAACAAAATTGTTGGTGTAAGCCATTAAATTCTAGAGTGGTTTATTATAAACAATAGGTAACTGAAATAGGAGTCTTTGCTGTGTGAGAAGTAATGAAGCCATTAGAGTGAAAGTGAAATTTGCTCAATCCTGCCCCAATCTTTGCGAACCCATGGACTTTACAGTCCATGGAATTCTCCAGGCTAGAATACTGGAATGCGTAGCCAGTGGATGGGACTTAATACACAAGTATGTCACATGAAAGAAAGGAGGTTTAGAATAGAATCCTGGAAACTTCAAAATTTCTAGACAGAAAACTAGAAGACAGTAACAAAGTCTGTGAAATATGTTCATAAAGGTAGAAGGGAACAGAGAAGACTGTCCATGACCTGTAAGTCAGTAGAAGAGGTCATTGCTAATTTAAAGGTCAAATAAGACACAACTGAGACTGACTTGATGGACATGAGTCTGAGTGAACTCCGGGAGTTGGTGATGGACAAGGACGCCTGACGTGCTGCAATTCATGGGGTCGCAAAGAGTCGGACACGACTGAGTGACTGAACTGAACTGAACTGAGAATTGCCTGTTACATTTAATGACATGGAAGTCAAAGGTGACCTTAGCAAAGATAGCTTTGCAATATACCCCAAGGAAACCAAAACTGAAAAACACACATGTATCTCATTGTTCACTGCAGCACTATTTACAACAGCTAGAACATTAAAGCAACCTAGATGTCCATCAACAGATGAATGAGTAAATAAGTTGTGGCACACATACACAATGGACTACTACTCAGCCATAAAAAGGAACACATTTGAGTCAGTTCTAATGAGGCGGATGAAACTAGAGCTGATTATACAGCATGAAGTAAACCAGAAAGAGAAAGGTAAACACTGTATTCTAACGCATATATACAGAATCTAGAAAAATGGTACTGAAAAATTTATTCACAGGGTAGCAATGGAGAAACAGACAGAGAGAATAGACTTATGGACATGGGGAGAGGGGAGGAGAGACTTATGGACATGGAAAGAGTGACATGGAAACTTACATTCCATATGTAAAATAGATAGCCAAAGGGAATTTGTCATATGGCTGAGGAAACTCAAACAGGGGCTTTGTATCAACTAGAGAGGGTGGGATGGGGACGGAATGGGAGGGAGGTTCAAAAGGGAGAGGATATATGTATACTTATGGCTGATTCATGTTGAGGTTTGACAGAAAACAACAAAATTCTGTAAAGCAATTATCCTTCAATTAAAATATAAAGAAATTAAAGTTTTAAAAATCTATCTTTGCAAGCTGACAGGGAAGAAGCCAGATTATTAGAGGTAGAGTTAGGTGTGGAATGAACAGCAAATGTGTAGACAGAAAACATATAAAGATTTAAATTACCTTTAAAATGCTGATGAGAAAACAAAAGAGAATACATGTCAGGGTAAGAGAAAAATATAGGTGAGTAATATGTTACTGTTTCCAGAAAGGATCCTCAAATCACAGAACATCCATTTAGGCACTATCTGTCTCCACCGTCCAAACATACAGTAACCTAAAAAGAACATTTGCTATAAAGCAGAATTTGTAATAACTCAGTTGTATCACAGATCCAAACAAAATTATCCACTGACATATCCAAATGACCTTGTGAAAAAGCATGTAATGAAATCCAGAGTGGAGATTTAACCTTAAGATTGATTAACTCAAAAGACTATCTTTTTAAATTTTAGGCAAGTTCATTCCTCTAAGACGAGCAGTGAAATTTACCTTTTGAGTAGGCCATACCTTTGGAGGGGAATAATTACTGGAGTAATATTCAAAATATGAAAAATGTCTACTTACTGGTATGAAAAAGAATATATAAAATTTGTTGCTTAACAGCCTTCATAGTAAGAGTGTGGGTACATAAGATTGTGCTTAGAGTTAGACAATGCCCTTCCCCAGAGTATGTCTGTCCATCTGTAAACTTACATAGAAGAAGAGACTCCTAAGAGTAGAATGGCTTGTACTTTGCTTCTTTCTCTAGTGTTTCAAAGATGTGAAAACCTGTCTGATAGAATGAGTTGCTATACTCAGTATTAAAGAATAGCAAAGAACAATGACACTGAAAATGGATACAAGAAAGGGAAGATTCTAGACCAGTGACTTGGGATCAATGCTGGAATAGAATTCCTGAGAAGAGCATGTGGCTTGATTCAAGAAGCTATCTTGATCCAGGTTCCCTACCAGGGGCAGGGATCTTGGGGAAAGTATTTTGACGATGTGAGGTAAAAGATAATATTATACTAAAAATCAGAAAGTCATTCTTCAGGGTGAAGGCAGTTTTCCTGGAGAAATTTTCCTGGAGCTAAACATCCATTGTCCCCTGATCCTTGTAGTCTGAGAAATTCTGAATGCTTGAACTTGGAGAGTTGGGTGAGTAAGGCCACGGATCCAACTTTTTTTCCTCTACATTCCATCTTTATTCTATGGGTTTCCCTGGTGGCTCAGTGGTAAAGAATAGGCCTGCAATGTAGAAGATGTAGGTTTGATCCCTGGGTCAGGAAGATCCCCTCAAGGAGGAAATGGCAACCCACTTCCCATGGACAGGAAGGCTATTGTCCGTGGGGTTGCAAAAGAGCCGGACATGAATGAGCAGCTGAGCATGCACATACACCCTTTCTCTGACTGCCTAATCTACATTTCTTCCCTTAAACTGAATTTTCTTTGCCAACTCATTTTCTCCAGAAATTAGCCATACAGGAAATTAGCCAAACAGGGAATTTTCCTCCTGTTCTCTTCCCTTTTCCAGAACTTGGAACTTGCCATTTTCAGGACACCATGAAGCATGGCATAAGTAAAACTCTAAGATCCATTAACAAGACCATATAGAGTTATTTGTTTCTAAGATAATCTTATGAGACAAAAGCATAAACCAGAGCAGAATTTTTCATAATACGAAAGCAACAACTTACGCATTACATATTCAGAGTGCCTGAAGAACTGTGGACAGAGGTTTGTAACATTGTACAAGAGACAGTGATCAAAAACTTACCCAAGAAAAAGAAATGCAAAAAGGTAAAATAATTGTCTGAGGAATCCTTACAAGTAGCTGAGAAAAAAAAGAGAATGAAAGGAAAATGAGAAAAGGGAGGATATACCCGTCTGAATGCAGAGTTCCAAAGAATAGCAAGGAGAGATAAGAAAGCCTTCCTAAGTGAACAATGCAAAGAAATAGAGGAAAATAATAGAATGGGAAAGACTAGCAATCTCCTCAAGAAAATTAGAGTTATCAAGGCAATATGTCATGCATAGATGGGCTCAAATAAGGACAGAAATGGTATGGACCTAACAGAAGCAGAAGATAATATCTTAAGAAGATATTAAAAAGAGGTGGCAGGAATACACAGAAGAACTATACAAAAAAGATCTCAATGACCTGGATCAATGGTGTGACCAATCACATAGAGACAGACATTCTAGAGTGTAAAGTCAAGTAGGCCTTAGGAAGCGTCACTACAAACAAAGTTAGTGGAGGTGATGGAATTCCAGTTGAGCTATTTCAAATCCTGGAAGATGATGCTATGAAAGTGCTGCACTCAATATGCCAGCAAATTTGGAAAGCTCAGCAGTGTCCACAGGACTGGAAAAGGTCAGTTTTCATATTCAAACTACTATACAATTGCACTCATTTCACATGCTAGCAAGATTATGCTCAAAATCCTCCAAGCTAGGCTTTAACAGTACATGAACTGAGAACTCTCAGATGTCAAGCTGGATTTACAAAAGGCAGAGGAAACAGAGACCAAATTGCCAACATCTACTGGATCATAGAACAAGCAAGAGAATTCCAGAAAAATGTCTACTTCTGTTTCATTGGCTACGCTAATGCCTTTGACTGTGTATATCACAACAAACTGGAAAATTCTTAAAGAGATGGGAGTACTAGACCACCTTACCTGCCTCCTGAGAAACCTGTATGCAGTCCATAGCAGGTAAGAAGCAACAGTTAGAACTGGACATGGAAGAAGAGACTGGTTCCAAATTGGAAAAGGGGTACATCAAGGCTGTATATTGTCACCGTGCTTATTTTACGTATATATAAAGTACCACATGTGAAATGCAGGGCAGGATGAAACACAAGATGGAATCAAGGTTGCCACGAGACATATCAATAACTTTAGATAAGCAGATAACACCACTCATATGGCAGAAAGCAAGGAGTCTCTTGATGAAGGTGAAAGAGAAGAATGAAAAAAGCTGGCTTAAAACTCAACATTCAAAAAATGATCATCACATCCAGTCCCATCACTTCATGGCAAATAGATGGGGAAACAATGGAAGCAGTGACAGACTTTTATTTTCTTGGGCTCTAAAATCACTGCAGATGGTGACTGCAGTCATGAAATTAAAAGATGCTTGCTCCTTGGAAGAAAAGCTATGACAAACCCAGACAGCACATTAAAAAGCAAAAACGGTACTTTGCCAACAAGTTGCCCTCTAGTCAAAGCTATGGTTTTTCCAGTAGTCATGTATGAATGTGAAAGCTGGACCATAATGAAGGCTGAGTGCCAAAAAATTGATCCTATTGAACTGTGGTGTTGGAGAAGACTCTTGAGAGTCCCTTGGACTGCATGGAGATCAAATCAGTCAATCCTGAAGGAAATCAACCTTGTATATTTACTGCAAGGACTGATGCTGAAGCTGAAACTCTAATACTTTGACCACCTGATGTGAAGAACTAATGCACTAAAAAAGATTCTGATGCTGAGAAAGATTGAAGGCAGGAGAAGAGGATGACAGGGGATGAGACAGTTGGATGGAATCACTTACTCAATGGGTATGTGTTTGAGCAAACTTTGGGAGACGGTGATGGACAGGGAAGCCTTGCACGCGAGAGTCCATGGGGTAGCAAAGAGTTGGACATGACTTAGTGACTGAACAACAAAAAGCATCAACTACTTAATTCCACCTGCTTCAGTGAAGAAAAGTAAGCAAAAGGAACATGGGCAATGGAACTCTTTCAAACAACCAAATATCCTTTCATTGATTTCTAGTTCCCCTAGTCAGGAAGTTTTCATAAGCTCAATGAGTTTCCAGAATATGCCTCTGTGCTGGCTCAAGTCCAGCCAACTATCACTCTTTCTAAGCATTCTCAATATTTTGATAATAATTGTAAATGTTTTCAAAGTTATAAAACTACATGCATCAAAAATTATGTGCCATAATGCTATAAGGAAACTGAGCTTTTCCAGTCCTGTGGTCACTGCTGAGTTTTCCAAATTTGCTGGCATATTGAGTGCAGCACTTTCACAGCATCATGTTTTAGAAGTTGGAATAGCTCAACTGGAATTCTATCACCTCCACTAGCTTTGTTTGTAGTGATGCTTTCTAAGGCCCATTTGACTTCACATTCCAAGATGTCTGGTTCTACATAAGTGATCACACCATCGTGATAATCTGAGTCATGAAGATTTTTTTTTGTACAGTTCTGTGTATTCTTGGCAGAGGATGAGATAGTTTGATGGAATCACTGACACAATGGGCATGAGTCTGAGTAAACTCTGGGAGTTGGTGATGGACAGGAAGGCCTGGCATGCTATAGTCCATGGGGTCATGAAGAGTCAGGCACAACTGAGTGACTGAACTGAATTGAACTGAATTGGTGAAGGTGAAATCGCTCAGTCGTGTCCGACTCTTTGCGACCCCGTGGACTGTAACTTCTCCGTCCATGGGATTCTCCAGGCAAGAATACTGGAGTGGATTGCCATTTCCTTCTCCAGGGGATCTTCCTGACCCAGGGATCGAACCTGGGTCTCCCGCATTGGAGGCAGATGCTTGAACTGGACTGAATCACAATAGTTGAACACCTTTCACTAAGTGCTGTAAGATTCTAGTTCTGTGTCCTAGCTGTTAACATGGATCGATTAAAAGCAATTAAAAGCAAATAAACACAATGGGAATACTAAAAACACCATTGGGTTTACTCAGCACCAAATCACCAATAATAAGCAGAAATTTTAAAATATTATCCACCTTTAAACTAAAATGGTACCAACAACATGAAAAGAGGCTCAAACATCACTAATTATTAGAGAAATGCAAATCAAAACTACAATGAGGTATCACTTTATATAGATCAGAATGGTCATCAGCAAAAAGCTACAAACAATAACTGCTAGAGAGGTCGTGTTATAAAGGAAATCCTCCTACACTGCCAGTGGGAATGTAAATCGGTACAACCATTATGGAGAACAATATGAAGGTTCCTTAAAGATTTCCGAATATAGAACTGCCATGTGATCCAGCAATCCC